>JAPMOB010242983.1:0-31603 GCA_029875015.1 Lepomis gibbosus | reverse complement strand
TGCCTACCTGCCGAGAATTGCATGCACCTCGCGGGTGCTAACGGTCATCTATGCTGAGAAAAGAGGTGGATGCAAATCTCTGCAAGGAGCCTACAAAATCTGATCTGCCGAATTATGCATCCACCTCTTTAGGTCCTTCTCAGACACTCGGCACAACACCTGGTTTGCATCTTGTGCAATGCAGAATTAGTTTACTGTAAGAGTTCTTCCAGTCTTCCAAGTAGCCTACCACCTAAACGCAAAGCACAACACACGCTACACACAAGTACATCTTACTGAACATGATTTATTTTCATCACCAATTATCATAGTAGAACAGCTTTCTCAAGCAGTTTGTGATGCATTTCGCACACATATTCTGAATGCCTTCGGCAGAATTCAAATGAGCCATTTTAATCTAGATTAATCTAGATTAATTTCAAAATTAATCTTGATTAATCTAGATTTAAAAAATGTATCTATGCCCACCCCTAATTTAAAGTAATAAATATTGTTTATAATAAAAATAAATAATAAATAGTATTTTTAGGAATAGTTACCCCGAATTGTCCCTGGTAGCTGTTGTACCTGTGTATGAATATGTGTGAATATTAGTTTCTGTTTGAGCATTTAGGCTAAGTGTGTGAATGTTGAATGCAGATGTAGTGCGCTTTGAGTGGTTGAAAAGACTAGAAAGTCGCTGTACAAATACAGAGCATTCACATGATTTACTAACTGGAAACACAGCAGCAGCTGGCAGATTGTTCAATTCACTTGGATCAAGTTTATAACTTACTTAAAGTGTTTAGTTTTAGTTTACCTAAAGTGTATATATACAATGTTGATATCTACATCTTTGCACCAAACACCCATTGGTTTGTCAGGGAGGAATGAAGGACATGTAGCAGAGAAGAGCAGTAAGGTCACCTACTATTATAATTATATTTACAGTTATTGTGAGTCATGCATGCTGTATTGTGCTGGTGAAAAACAGGAGACATGTAAGTTAGCAAAAATGTTTAAATTGTGATCTCAATGAACCACCATAAACACATCTTACTGAATGTCAGAGCTGTATGAATAGTCCAGTCTCTTCTATTTGCATACAAATAACACAACTTTACACTTTCCTGTTATGTATGCAGGTCATACAACAATACCAGCCCGGACTGGATATTGCGCAGAGAAAGCGTGTCCATTGTATGCTTAAATGTCAGATGAAAAACTGTCAGGTGATGTGGTATAAAGAGCAAAAAAGTCTGTGTGGGGAGGTGGTCAGGGTGAAAAGACAGAGTCCTGTGTGAAACCAAAATGTTGACTTATTTTAATTTATGTAACTTATTTATTTCAATTCAATTCAATTTTGCTTTATTGGCATGACTGTTGAACAATATTGCCAAAGCATCATACATATAACATAACAATCATCCCATAAATATCAATCACCCCCATACATTTCATTAATTATTTAACTTACAGTTTGAAATTTTACAATACAATCTCCTACTTAAGTTAACTGCTGTATGTACAAAATGTGTTGAGAATGCTTCTTGTCTTCTGTTTTTCTAATAAAGCCTGCAGAAAATAGATGTTGCCTTAAGGAGAGTATGCGGCCGAACATAGTGCATAGTCCCCTGCCCTCTAGTTGCAGAAAAAAATACTATGAGCACTGTCTAGGTGGACTAAACCTGGCAAGCTTGCTCCAGGATCTCAAGAGGTGAGCTTGAGAAATGCTGAAAACAACAACAATGGTTGGTTTAGATAAAATTTATTAAAGCAAGTGGTTGATAGGTAATGAAAGAGGAAAATCTCAGCAAAATCAAAGGGGGACTAAAGTTTTACTGAGTGCTGTGTCTCTGCTCAATGTGGCTCAGTTGAAAAGGGAGCCAAGCACATGTGCGCCGCTGTTTTAAAAAACATGCCACCACCTGATTATCCAAATCCACACATTCTTACTCCCACTGAAACGCAAACCTGTAACTCCGTCCTGATGCCCTCTTGTTCTGCCTGTTTTCTTAACGCACAAAATCTTTATGACTTGTGAAATCTTTGTGAAGTACAGCAGCAAACCACGGCAGAATGAGGTACACACTGTGCTGGGGAAATCACAACAGATATGAAAAAAATGAAAGGGAAAGAAAGATGAGATGATATGTTGTTACTGGGGTCAAATTGAGGCTGTTGGAAACAGCAGCCAATGCTGAGTCACTGCTTAATAGATTTCACATTTGTTTCACCATTCGTTTTACACACATATTACTTACTGCCTGAACATATAAAATTAATTATTTTGCAAACTTGAATGCATTTCTGCATTAAAGCAGCATTTGCAGTTATATACTGTATATATGAAAAAGATCTGTCTTTCAAACCTTGAAATTATCTCTACAATTCATCACTTCTCTTCATTTCCATCCCTTTTGTAAGTTGCATAGACTTAATGAAAAAAGGCTGTTCTTTCTTCAGAGTACTACTAAAAAACGAAAGCACTGTTATTGCAGATCCAGGGTTTAGTTATTCTATGAATCCCTTACAACCTTAAAGTCTATTAAGATATAATTAAATTTGGAATGCACTGGTATCTGTTTCTAACTCTGATGCTCCCACAGCAATACTCAATACAAAAGAAGTTATTTTCCAGAGTTATACAGGTTTTCAGAACCAAAAGACTTTTGATTGTCTGCATTTTTCTAGCAGACAAACTTCAGTTTCTCACCTCAGGGAAAAAAAAACTGTGATGTATTTCCACTTCTTATATACAGGTCAGGTTCATGTGAACACCTGCTGTGCATTCCAGTTGTGCTTGAACGAATACAACTTTTCAGTGATAGAATATAAATAGAATATATTCCTTTACTTTTTTAAAGCAGTCCAGTTGTTTTTGAGTGTTAGGTTGTTTTCACATCTGAATTTGAGGAATTGTGTGGCTTAAGTAAAACTTAATCAACCGAGGTAAAGTTTAAAGACAAACAGAGCTGCTGCTGAGGGGGCAATATGATTTATTGAAGTTACTTTGGCGGCAGTGATTCACAGAGGATACGGTAGTCAAGCAAACACTTTCATATCAGCACACATGAATCAAATTCCAGGCAAAGCTTTAAACAGAAAAAAAAACTGTTTACATCAGTTGTATCAGTTGTATTTTATGAGCTTAGATATGCACTTTGAGTTTAAAAAGGCATAAATAAATAAGGCAATATTTAAAATAGCATTTACCTACATATAAAGACTCAGTTCAGTTCAATCAGTTTCTGAAATACTGTCACAGAGGATATCGTTGCTCTTTACATCACAGTGAAATATATTTAAGGCAAGGATAGAAAGCAAGTTACACAACACATATACATAAAAATACATTCAGTAAAATCTGTTGCAGAAACATGATGAAAAATAGATCTCTATATTATCACATGTACATGCTGAGAGTGAGAACAACCCACGTGTGCAAATTTACACAAATATCTACACAAACCACAAAGAGCTTTGATCGAAAAGATACAGGGTCATGAGTCCGAGCGAGCTGAAAATCATGATTTGCTCACATTGAAATGACTTCCTATTAACCTCTGGGATAAAAAGTGTCTTTTCTGCTGCCCTGACTCAAAGGGGGTAATCAGAGGTAAGGATCTACAAAAACTGCATCCCTGATCAGGTAGGGTGTAAACACGCCAAAATGGAGCCAAAAAAATTGGAATAGGTCCAAATGTGTACCATTCATGTCTTTAACCTTTTAACTCAGTGAGGGATTTTACAACTGTACCAACCTGCATTTTGGATCCGACTCAATAAATATTGTGCGAAAGCATCAGAAAACATCTGCCGTCACTACGCTGAGTGGGCTATGAGAAACAGCAGGTCAGCAAAGAGCAGACATTAGGCATTTTTGTGCTGTTGTTTCCAGAAGAATCTAGTTTCTCGGTGCTCTTATTCTTTTAACAAAGGAAGATGAGAAAAAAAGGAAAATTTCAAACTTGCTAAAAATCACACTTTAGCGGAACAGGATGTTTACTCCTGATAATACATGAGGGTAATCAGTGAGGTTTAATCTCTTTCATCTCATCATTTTATCTCATGAAAAGTAACTGTTACCTATTTCTTTACATTCACAGTAATGCAAAACAAAAGTATATGCTAGAGATATACATATCCTTGCTTGCAGTGTTCAAATAGTCTGTCTGTTATGAGGTGGATTACACTCTCAAACATGGAGGTAGTCTGTCATACTATGTTAATATCTTTGCTAGATATCCAGTATGTCATATAGAGTACATGCACTGTGGCATTTAGATTCTATGTTTTGCCTGCTGTGACATTTATGTGCTTTAATCTATGTAGATACGTAAAGACAACCATGGTATTTTAGATTTTTTTTTTTTACTGTGAACAGCAAGAAAAGGGTCAGAAGCAGATAGACAAGATTTTAGAGGGAGAAAGAGAAAGCATTTGTAAATGAACCACAGGTTGAGCATGTGTGTTAGTTGTATACAGCATGTACACTTACTTTAAATTGCACTTCATAACAGCATTTACTACAAAGCAAAATAGCATTTGCCTACACAGTAATACTCTATTTTACAAGGTATTTGTAAACCTACCTCTTCAACCATTAGATTTACAAAACCACAGGCGAGCGCCCTGCTTATTAATCATTTACAAGTAATTGCGAGAGCACAGAGCCACATCAGTCCACAACGATTACATCTGAAAACCTCAAAAACCTTGTTGGGCAAGTTTAATTTTGTTTGCATTTTGGCCGTCAGGGACATGGCTCTGCTGACACTAAAAAAATCTGCTTACACACACAAGAGAGCATGAGAGCAGCAGAAAATCTCTTTAAAGGTTTTTCTCATCTCCTGGCTGCGAAAGGCATAGATGATGGGGTCAATGACGGAGTTGCACATGATGAGGATGAGGTACATGTTGAAGTGGGACATGAAGCAGGTGCAGTAGGGGTTCCTTGGGCAGGTGATCATGAGGATGAGGTGGAGGAAAAAGGGTGCCCAGCACACCACAAACACCCCAAGTAGGATGGTGAGGGTGATGGCACCCTTCATGTTGGCTCGCTGATGGATAGGCGCGTTGCCCGGCAGCGCTGCGATCCGCTTCATGTGCAAACGTGCCAGCAGGAACATGTGAACGTAGAGCGATGCCATGAGCACCAGCATGGTGAAGAACATGGTGATGAGGCAGATGAGCACAGTGGTGCTCTCTGAGTAGATGATAAACAGGATGCCAGACACAATGCAGCACATCCAGATGCTGCTGATGACCAACATTGCTCTTCGCAGGGTGACAATGTTGTGATATCGTAGCGCGTAGAAGATTGTGATGTAACGGTCCACGGCGATGGCCAGCAAGCTGCAGATAGATGCCAACAGAGAGCTGCAGATCATAGAGTCAAACACATTGTCCATGTTTTTGATCAAAGTAACTGGGATGGTTAGGCTGCCCCCATTGATCAGAGCTATAACAATAGTTTCAGATGCATTGGAGACACTAACAAGCATGTCAGCAACAGCGAGGCTACAGATGAAAAAGTACATGGGGGAGTGAAGGTTCTTGTTTTTGACTATAGCAGCAACAACCAGGATGTTCTCCAGCAGGCTGATGATGCCCAGAGTGAGGAAAACCTCTGTGGAAATAAGCAGTTGTTCGTAGCATCCTGCTGGCGAGTCCTGCTCCTCGGCTGATAAGTCTTTGTTAAGTGGCAAAATGCCTGAGGTTTGGCTCCTGTTATGGTAGCCTTGGAGCAATCCATGGTGTTCTGTAGTGTTCATAATTTCTCCCTTTAAAGTCCCTGTCTTCTTGTGTTAATTCTTCTTTTTCTGTTGTTATTTGTCCATCTGCGTTGTAGGTGTTAAAATCTCAACGTGTGCGCTTCTCAGTCATCCTCATTATTTGCAGGACAACCTTGGCACTCTTGAGAGGAAATGAAAAAATCTTAGCCGGTGTTCCTTCGCACCAAGAAAGGCAATTTTCTTTAACATCTGTTGCTGTTACTCTCAGTCAAAAACAATCCAACTGCTCTCCTCTTATCTCTCCACGCTGAAGAAAATTAGAGCGTAGTAAGAAGTTAAAAGAAATGTTGCCCAAAAAAGATGTGGGAAAGAAAAGTGGAAGGAGTGAAGCAGAAAGTAGAATGTGTGAGACTGAAACAGTGAGCAGGAACATGGGATGCTTAGAAATCAGAGCATACCAGCTCACTGTGCGAGTGCAGGCAGATCATCTCTTAGTAAGCCACTGCGGTCTTCCCCTCCTCTCTCTCTCTCAGCTATTATACCAGGCACGCACACACATAGATACACTCCCCTGAACACTCCTGGTAGTTTTCTGTCCTATCCGCTCACTCAAGGTGGAAGGAGGAGCCAGGCTTGCCTTGATGAACATGAATGAGCAAATAAATAAATATTTGGATGTAAAATACTTGCTGCAACAAATTATAGGGTTTTAACATGCTTTTAGACAGATTGGATTAGCTTTGTTTTCCACCTAATAGGGGAATCACTTAGTAATGAATCCCTTTTTTCTTCCTTTTTGTCAATGGACTGCAATCTCACTGAGTGATACCCCACACGCCTGTTTTCTCTGTTACTTGCAACAGTGACTATTCTGCTTCCTATGTGAAGGTATCGGGTCGAGTTGTATCTGCATGCGCACTCCCGAGTCTCTCTCTGACCACAGCCACGTCACTGCAACTAACAAAGCGCAGTCGACTAACAACATAAAACAACTAGCTCCCAGCACCACACAGACTTCAACACGAACTCCAACATAGACTTCATGTGAGGATTAAAACCAACAATAATGGTTTATGCGCTGAAGCCTATCAGGACAAAAAAGAATCAAATCGACATCAGGTGAAAACAGAGTGAAAGGCTTGAGTCACCGCTTGACACAGAGATGGCTTTCATCCTGTTGGACAGGTAAACTAACAATACTGCAAAACATGTGAAATACATTGTAATTTTGTGCTTTAGTTGACTCATGTTAGATAAGGTTAGCTCGCCGGCTAACAACCCCCAAAATCATCATTGCATTGCATTGCAGTAGATTAACAGCGGTGCTGTTAATCTACTGCTGTTAAACAGGAAAATGCATGAGATGAGACATAGTCACGCCTCACTGTGAAAATCAAGTTGTTTCAAGGTTTTCTTGCATGCCAACTTTAACTAGCTTGTTAGTGTGAATGTATCTGCCAAGTTTCAAGTTTCAAGGTCTGCTCTTTCATAACTAATGGTCTTTTATAAAGAAAATGTAACTGCAATGAGAAGAAGGGCAGTTATCACACTTCTCTACATATCTACAAAGTGCTTTCATTCTGCTCTGATTTTTATGAGTGTAAAGTCAAGCATGTAGAGTTGGATGGATAAAAAAAGAGAAACAAAGCTACCTTTTCAGCACTGGCTGTTACAAATGAATCCAGCTGCAAATTTATGAAAGATAATACTAGGCTAAGTTCATGCTGACCAAGAAACCAGTGAATGGATTGCATTGTGTCCATATCCATATGTTTTCATATCACCATGCATTACAGTGTTAAATAAACTTGTCCATGTCTCGTTGAGAACATGCCATTAACGATCTGAATATGGATTTGGTGATGAAGTGCACCTCCAGCTCTCTAACAGCCTCATTGGTAAATCAGTAACTTGCTCAACTTGCTCATAATGTCAGCTGTCATATTGATTAATATGAGCTTCTTGCAGTAAACAGGCTAAAAATCTTCCCTCCACATAAAAACGAGCTACACTGTTGCTAATAACAAATCAATATTCAGCCCTAATTAACGTGTTTCAACAAAGAGGGCTTTCTCAAGAGAAAATATTTATTGGATTAACAGATGTCAGTGATGTAGATGGATAACCTGCAGTGCAAGGACAGTCACTCTCATGGGAGTAATCCATTTCAGTACAAAGACCAGACATAAATTAAGTTATGGGAGGCTGAATAGCACTCAGTGTCACAGTGCGGTAACGATCTATTATGATGCAATTAGTGGTACAAAATGTAATTGCTTGTAGTTAGATTACATAATACAATAAGCAATTATTATTCCCAGTATGCATGTGTTTTTTTCAACATTTACAAAATTGTGTTTCTAACAGGTTAACTAACTGCAGGAAATAATATGCTGTTAAATCTGGTATATACATAAGTATCACTTAAGTAATTATGTAGGGACTATTTCAACTAAACATACATTCCAGTAGTGAGTAAAAAGTACTCACTCCATTAATTTTCCACTCGTAATACTGTATTGTGAAATTATTGTGTACAGAAAAATATTCCTGCACTGCCATATCCCCTGCAGCAAATCTCCCTTCTTGGCTGTCCATTAGTATGCTCGCTATGCTCCAAGCACACCCAAATATAGCAACAGACATGGCCTCAGCATTTTAATGTCTGAGAAATATTTGAGAGATCAGGAGTTTTTTCGGTCTCTGTCTGGCTCTAAGATCTCATACAGTTTGCTAGATTATTGCAATTCTAATAGACTGCAGATAAGTAATAATACAGTTGGTATTCCAGTCCTCACAAACCTCCTCTACCTACCTGTCACTGTCAGAATTCAGTTGACTGTTATAGTCCTGGGGTTTAAATCTCTCTGGGTCCAATTTTTGTGCTGTCCCAGACAGTCGTGAAAGAAATATGCTTAAATCTTTGGTCATCAATCAGAAACTCTTAGATTGTAATGAGTGACACGTTCACCAACAGCTGATTTAAAGCTTCAGCAAACCAAAGACAGGCAGGGTTTAAAATTTTGATAATATCAGACAAAAAACAACAACAACATGAGTGCTGTTATGTGACACTTGTTTAGAAACCAAGCAATCAGACAGAAAAGTGCAGTTAGCTCTGTTTCAAATATTTACATTGTGAATAACCATCATTGTAGTCCCATATAAAAATGCAATAAATATTGTCAAGGTTCATCTGTGACAGAAAAGCTGTGTTCTGTGTTTCTGCTGTGTTTTTCTTTTCCCCCTTCCCCTGTGTGTCTGTGTGTGTTTGTGTTGTGGTCATATTTGTTTCGTGGCGCCTGGTTCTCCTACACAACTGCTGGCAGTCTACTCATCAAGCCTCCTGTTTAAATGCTCCTAGTCTCCTATCATTGCTGCTCAGTGGTAACACGGCTCTCAACCAAACTATTTACTCTGGTGAAACCTGTAGTGTTTTTGTGACTGTTGCCTCCACATTTTTCCCTGGTCTCAAGTGCCAGCATCTCACGTCTTTCCAGCAACTCCCCGCATCTTTTACTCAGACCATCTTCGCTCAGCCATCTTTGCCACCCTTCTGCCAGCTTCCTGCCATTGTCAGCCTCACCTCCACCAATCATCTTGACTATTGTCATTAAACACTTCATTTAGTCTGTGTCTGCTATTGGGTCTTAAACCTAACAAAGTTAATGCTTCTTTTATTATATATATATAATAGATATACATACAATCCCTATACAAACCACAATCCCAATGCAAATGGAATAAAATCCCTATAAGTGCTGTTTAAGTCTTTTAATCTGCACAACCTAACCCAGCTCTCCGTCCACTCCGAATACAACAGTAGGCCTAATGGTTGACAGATTTTTTTCTAATTCTTTAAGCCTGTCCTTGAGGATTTATCTGATCCTTTCCAGATGAAAAGTAGATGTTTATACGGTCAGCCATTGTTTGAGTGATTGTGCTCTTTTCTTTTGCCAGAACATCAGTATTAGCGTCTTTGCACTAAGGATATCATATAGGAGTTACTGCTAAGTACTTTGGAGTTTACTTACTGTAAATCCTCCGAAGTTCCAAGAACGATCAAAATAGGATCTGGAATTATCAGAATTTTGAGTAGCTTCAAAAGAAGAGATTTTTGATGACATAAGGCATAGCTATGATTATATTCGATGACATAAGGCATAGCTATAAAGTACAGCATTCCCAACGCAGGTACCTTGTAAGAGATTGGAGATAATGTGCACTGTTCCTATCTTAAACGATTATCTTGGTTTATCAGTCCTTTTCTAAAATAGGGAGGTGTGTTCTTGTGTAGTGTTTTAACTGATTTCTGCCGCAGCAGTTGGAACAACACAAATATGTAGGTAGGTAAATTTATTTGTCACAATATAACATGTTATATAGTGAAATTGAGTTTGTTCCTCTCTTCTGCTACATAGCAGACAATATAAATTAAAATATAATCAATTGTAAAAATGGTAAACAAATAAATTATAATCAATGGAGCAGTGCTGAGGATGAATTACAGTTTAAAAGTCTGATGGCTTGGGGAAAAGGCTGCTCTGCAGTCTGGTGGTGCGGCAGCTGAAACTTCTATATCTGTACCCAGAAGGCAGCAGGATGAACAGGCTGTGGCTGGGTGGGTACTGTCCTTCAGTATCCTTTGGGCTCTGCGTAGGCACCTCACAGATATCACTGATGCTCTGGAGATGAATACCAATGATCTTCTGAGCAGTTTTAATTACCCGCGTCAGAGCCCTCCAGTCCTGGGCCGTGAACATCCCATGTTTTCGATGTTTCTAGTCAGGAGGCTTTCTATTGCTCCTCTGTAAAAGCTCACAGCAATGCTGCATATTTGTCCTTTTTTTCCTTTACATGAAGAAGTAAAGGGGGTTTACTGATATGGCTAAGAAAGCATACTTACCCCAAACTAATTTGGCAAAATTGTCATTACAAGCCAAAGCTTTTTTTTTTGTTACCTTTCAAACATGAGAGCGGTATCGAGTAAATGGATAATGTTGCTTGATGACATGTCTCATGTCATAATTTTCCACTCCTTAAATCAGCAGACTGGGGAGTGACATAGTGAAATTTATATATCATCAACTTTGTCACCTAGCCACGTATAAAATGTGTTTGTTTTAAAATAACTTTGAGGCAAGGTTTATCCCCATCACTCCCAATCTCTGCTTGGTTAGCATGGTATTTGGTTGTGGGGAGTGATGAGACTGAAGGCAAGATGTCAGGATTTCAGGCAGAGAAGACCCAAATGCAGATCTTAGTTAGACAGTTTATTCAAAAAAGAGAATCAGCAAGGGAAGTCAGAGATTTTCAGGACTGAGACTCTCTCCAGGTCCGGGGTTGTAGAAAAATCTGTTAGTGTGGAATTGTCCAGGCTGCAGGCGGAACCGAATGGCTGGTGGTTTGCTGAGGCGGTGGGAGTCTTCTGAGAGAGACAGAGAAACAAATGTTAACTAGATGCAAACAATTCACAAGGTTCAAGGTGAGTCAAAGGGTGGCTGGGGCTGACACGACATACGTGTGAAGATTCAACAATCCGGCAGGGACTGGATGTCTAAGCCTCCCTTTTAAGCAGTGGTGATTGAGGAATGCAGATCAGGTGTGCTGATTGAGGATGGGACTCAGGTGAGTGCAGAGCCTGCAGCAGACACGCTCCCAGCTACCAGACTGGAGAGAGAGAGAGGAGGAGCCAAGCAGAGACAAACAAAACAATGCGCTCATCACAAGCACTCCAGAGAGACGCCCACAACACTGTAACAAAAGGTTTAAACAGAAGAACAGTCTTTAACACACCAAGAAACACTCAACGCTGAAAGTCTTAGACCCAGTGCATTTAAAGCCTTTTTAAAAAACAAAACTAAAAAACACAAAAATGAAGTAAACAGCCATTAGTCATGTCAACAACTCGCTTGTAATGGTGCTGGTACTGCCAATCATTCCTTTTAAAGTAGGAGTAATAGGAGTCAGCAGTAAAACTAAGTGGGATTAACTCATCTCCACCAGCTTACACTTTCAAACATAGTTTTTCAGGTCTGACCAAGATTAAAGATTTAATATTATAATATATAGAAAGTCCACTACCACCTATGGTGTGGGAATTCCACACTTAAAAGAAAACTGCTTCTTCTAATTTAGAATCTTAAGAAATTAATCAGCCTAATGGGGGAGATATTTCATCAGGGTGAGATATTGTGATTACGTGAGCACAAAAGGAAACCTCAGTCAAGGCTGCTTCTCCTCTCGATGAAATACCTTTCAAAGGCTGTTACCATGGTAAAGGTGTAGAGTATGCGCATGGATAAAAACAATCAAAACCTTCATGTCTCACATGTAAATGCCTACCAGTATCTACCCTTTCAACTTAACTTTTAATTCACTTTTATTTTGTGATACAGATAAGACAAATTGGAATATTAGTTTAACACTAATACCTTACTAAAGAGACCTTTTATGTCTTAACAAGTGGTCAGTAGTTCTGTTAGTTCGATGAGAAACATATGCAACATAATTATATTGGATAAATTGCTGATATATGCCGCAACATAACTATTTTCAATTTTACACCTTTAGTTGTTCAAGTTCCTGCGCCAACACTTTTCACACTCCTCTTGAAAAAAAGTCTTCCTAACAATGGAATAAGACCAAGTGTCACAAGCACCCTTAGAGTTTTCAAGGAAAAAAAACATGCGGGTGTGGAATAAAACTAAAAAGCAATCAGCGCTAATGGCAATCTGCTGGACTGAAGCTTTACAGAAAGCTTCAAACAACAGTGGAAATCACAGTGACAGATTTATGACACTCTGTCGTAGCATGTTGAAATGATTGATGGAATGATGGAAATCATTTCGGGGTTCACTGTATAAAGCTCTGACAGTGTCTTTTGTAATTTAGGCCTGCAGGATTTAAGGGATGTCCTGCTAAAAAAGGCTAGTAGGAAACTTTATTTGTGACTTTTGTGATGCACCACAAGTCTAATCGTACTGATATGTCAACACCTGAAATTTTGATGTGTACCCTGTACTTGCATTAAAATTGGCCTGCAAAAGAATCCTTTATTATTGTAAAGGAAGGGTACATGAAAGTGATTTATGTTTGATGCAGAACTATAGTGTTTCTTTTCAAATAACACAGGATAACAGCATAGCTGACCTTTTCCAAGCTTGCGGAAGGTAAAAAACACTTGATCTTTGCACATTCCTGGATTAAAGGAAGGCGGACTGCACTATTTTCTTTATCTTACCCTTAAAGGTCAAATTGAAAATCACTCCAACTGGCCACAATATCTGGACAGAGCAAAACAACAGTATTTCAGCACTGGGGTTATAGAGTGAGAGGCAGATGCAGATGCACAATCTGGATCCAGGAACTGGGCTTCAGCTGCATGACTAGGAAGAGACAGATTTTGGCTTTATTCATGAAACATTAGCACACATGTAATTCTTACTTGTATCTACAAATTTCATTTGATTTGTATTCATTTTGTGTTAGTCAGGAGTACAAAGGACATATTAATGATGTCATCCTGAGCTCTTCATGCCTCTGGGGCCTGTAAGATTTTTTTCGTTTCTGCTCCAAGAACTTACTGCACAGATGTAGTGTTTGCTCTCCTCACAGAGATAGTAGTCGTTTTACAGATATACATTTAATTAATGAATTTTTTCTTGAGTGTATTCAATTTAGAAGCAGCAAAAGAGAATGAGTTCAACTGTTTCAGCACCTTGGAGAGAGACAAAGTACGAGAATGGAGAAAGTGACTCAAGGACTTTCTCAAAACAGAGAACACCAAGATCAGACCCATCCTCTTGGGAGTTTAAACTTGGCAAGCTCAGCTCCAAAGTCCAAACTCCTGAGGACAGGAGGACATAGTATGATTAGTTAAATAAATAAATATATATAATTAAATAAATCTCAGCTTAGCTGATCACACAACTGTACTGTGACAATTAAATCTCAGCTGAAAGGTCTGAAAAACAGACTTTTTTGGAAAGATTATAAATAATTATAATAATTGATGGGTGATGCATTCAAAACACACGTTATCCAATCTGTAATCTATATTTGTTTTAAATTTTAGTGGTACTTATATACTGCAAACTTACTGTATGTGGCAGAAATAAATGTTATACAGTATATTCATCTCAGAGTCAGGTGGGATTGGCTCCAGCCCCCTGTGACCCTGTACGCAGGATAAGTGGTTGACAATGGATGGATTTTCATTTTAGAGACATCAATTCTTGCTGCAAATTACCAAAAGCCTTGTCAAGATAATACTGTTCTCCCAGGGTTGAAGACAGACATTTTTCTCCCAGTGATGATGAGGCATTGACTGGTCAGTCATCTCGAGTACCAAGCTGCTAGCTGCCAAGATACTTTAGTTTACATTAGATTCATCCAAAGCAACTGCTCAAGGACACATTGGTGGATGCTACACAGTGGGGATTGAACCCCGGTCTCTCACACCACGCATGTGTCTTATCCACTGCGCCAACACCATCCCCATTACACCCCAGAAAGAAAGACCCCTTTTCAGCTATGTAAAGCACGCCACCTTGAGGAAGATATGAATTTTGGGGCACCTTTCCACTCTCCATTACATTTACATTTATTCATTTAGCTGACGCTTTTATCCAAAGTGACTTACAATTGCTATACATGTCAGAGGTCCCACGCCTCTGGAGCAACGAGGGGTTAAGGGGTTAACCTGGGTCTCTCACACCCAAGGCACAGTCTTAACCATTGCGCCATCACCACCCCATAAACAATTAAACAATTAAAGTACTTAAGTAAATATAATCCCTAATGTACAATGCATTTCTAAATACTTTTACTACTGATACTTTAATAACATTTTACTGATAATACTTCTGTGCTTATAGTAGTATATCTGCGGTGAACGATTCACATGAACGCAAAATGTGAGTGAGACAAACAGAAAGACTGAAGACATTGAAAGTTTCAGTGTGAAGATCTGTTTAAATTTTAAAGGAAGTTAGCAGGATGTCAAAACAGGTGTGTTTGAACATCCATCCCAATGCTTTTCCATAATTCTCTATGAGAAAATGTGCTTCCACATAAACACACACAAAGATATCAAGAGGGGTGATTAAAATGGCATGGTCTACTGGGGTATGTTGAGCATGTGGTGTTAAATGTTTCTGCAAAAGGTTTTTGTATAATGAACAGCAAAAACTCCCTAAACTTCTCTGCGGAGGTGTCGATGCTGTGGCTTCTGGGAAAGATAAAAACAATGACTTTTACTTTTAAAAGTATAGTATTTACCAAAAGAGCAGACAAAGTTATAAAGTTTGGATATTTCACTGGCTGTTAGATAACTTGTTTGCTTTTCATTTGTCCTGAGATTTTCTGCATTGTCACAGATGGTTATTTTGCACCTGGCAATATTTCTGTGTTATTATGCAGATTTTAGGGGCACGATTAGCTCATTTGATTTAGCTTGCACCCCATGTGCAAGGCTCAGTCCTTATCACAGCGGCCCGGATTTTAATCCAGCCTGCCGCCCTTTGCAGCATGTCGTCCCCTCTTTCTCTCTCTCATTTTCCTACCCACTATCCTATCTGTAATAAACGCAAAAATGCCCCAAAAATTGAGATTTTCTGCATTTCCACCTGGGTATACACATTTCATGTTGGATAGATTAAGTATTTCTGTACTTTCCATGGGTAGTACTTCTGGAACACAGAAAGGAACTGGGAAAAAAGCTGTTATGCCTGAATGCCTGATTTTAAAAAATATTCAAAATGAGTTTAACCTCAAACTTGAATTCTTTACCGATCAATTACTTATTTGTTCTCATGGCTTTCATGTGTCCTGTGTAATGCCAGAGAGGGTCAATACTGTGGTTAATAAAGTTGCAATACTAAAGAAGATTATAACTTTTTTCAGTGTTTGGGACAAGAATTACATTTGACAATGCTTTAAGAGCCAACAGAGGAGAACATAACACATTCAAAAAGAGACTCGTACTTCAGGCAAATTGTTGAAGTACGTTGATCAGCTTTCAAGTGATTACATGAATAATCACTTAGGGCTGGGATAGCAAATCAGAGATTGGATTTACCCTACATTTGACATAATGTTCATCATTAAAAAGCTTTATTTTCTATATATTTTTTTTCTGTCAAATATTACTTTTCATGTTTTCAGTACATTTTTTGTAACTTATATTTACTATCCTTTAAAATTTGTGTTTGGAGAACATCTTATGAGAAAGCTGCGAATAGTATGCCGACACTACTCTATTCTTATTTGTACATAAATATGCAGGAAATGGATTATTCATAATGACAAATGTGTTAAAGTATCTGAAATATATATCGAAAGGTGTGTGCTTGCCTCTGTCTGTGAGTGATTCTACTTTTGACTTAAGTCCATAGTTTTACTTTTAGCAGTTTGATAATAAGATGCCTGGCTTGTAGAGAGCATTCTAATAATACTGAGGTCATGCGTGCGTTACGCTTGTGGAATATGATTTCAACTACATTTGCCAACCAAGCATTAGGTCCTCATCCTCGAAGTAATTTCTCCTGTAGAATCGAAACAAACGGTCAGAGTCAGATAAAACATAACAGTTGGAAACGCTGTTATCTAATCAACCTAATTTAAGCATAACATATGAACTTTGTTCTTCAAGCATCCTTTTTCTCATAAACTTGCACTTTATTCTTTATTCTCAAGCTTTTCTTGTATAATTGTTATTTTATGACGAAAAAGTTATTATAATCCATTCCCTTCCTATCAGTGGTCATAATCCATTGTATTGAGTACTCAACCTTTCTTGTTTATATGTCTAGCTTGCTTGGCTGTACACCTACACGGATAGAAAAGGCAGAACATACAAACAAGTTTTTCTTTTAATTTCCAATTTGAGGCAATGGCAGAATATGGAGAGAATGTTGTTTTATTTCTCCCTAACATACTGGCTCTAAAATGTCTTCTCTATGCCGCAGCCAGAGTGCATTTGTACTGTTTTTAGCTTCGACTCAACAGCAGGAAATCAGGCTTCATTAAAGAGAGCCACACATACTGTGGACACACTAGAAATTGGTCAATTTGACCTTAAGGGCACACACATGCCCACGCACACACGTGAATACACACTGGAAAATGAAAAAACCAAAGGCCAACTCAACCTTTCAAGCACATGCACGGTGCATACGCACTTTAATGTTAATTTGCATCAATGGGTTACATTTGTACAGATTTGTAGTCTGGCAACTTTGTCTCATATAAAATCACCTTGTACCAAAGCGGACAAAGGACTGCTCTGAATAACAATTATTCACATTATCTAAGAATAACTTATTGCCCTGTTCGGGATTTGGGATCATCAGTCACAAATTTAATTTTACAGACTGGTCAGACTGGCCAGACTGTCCTACAGTCCTTATTTTCTCTAAATGTTGTTTTAGTTTCTTCACAGTGTTTGTTGTACTTGAAAGGATATCCTACAGGATATCCTGTATATAATATGTACGTATGGTGGGTTAAATTCTGACACTATGAAAAGCCTCTTATTACTCAATGGTGCCACTGACATTGCCTAAGACAGCAAAATATCCATAATTTAATTTAAAAGTAATTAATTTCGACTCATTATCAGGTCTATCCCAGCTAACAGCCAGAGCTACTTCACTGAGAGTGGGAACCCATTACTATGAACAAATGGCTGAATGACTTTACCAGGCTCTGCAGTAGAATTACTTAGCCAGTTATCTCATTTTGCACCATTGAGTGCAGATGAGAAGCTGCCAGGTATGTCAAAATGGGAGCAGAAATTGACAGGAAAAATTGAGCCTTGGGATTTTATCTCAACCACCGTGTGCTGCAGCTTCTATTTTCTCAATTATGTATTCCAAAGGTTTAGTTCTTCCACCGCAAATTAAGCCATCAATCTCCCGTGTGCTATGGATTCTATTCATTATGTTACATCCAAAAATGCAGACACACATGTGCTTGAATATATTTAAATACGATTACTTATAGGTGGTGCAACATATTTGTAACGGTGTTTTATTAACATAGGTGTTAAAAAGTTCTGTATTAATGGGCTTTATCAGTATTTCTACACCTTTCTATTTTTTTTAGACAATTAGACGGTAATGTCCTCCTAAACGTCACACTTTGTTGTCATCCTAACTTAAATTGCCATGGCTGAAAAAGACCACTTGTTGCATCAGACAGTTGCTAAAAGTAACCTTAAATCTTGCTCATCTTGGACCCTGGAACGCCTAAAATAACATACCCAAAATAAATCAGTAATATCTCCTCAACAATAAGGCCTAGATGCATAATTCTGGTCTCCTTTGAAAAGTCAGAAGCTAAGGAATATAACTCCATTAACATATTTATTTTACCATTACAGACTACATGGAGATGAAATACAGAAAATATGATAATTTTATCCTCACCTGGTAAAAAAAAGCTATATTTTAATGCAATAAACCATCAAAACCATTGTAAGGTAGATTGTAATGCACCTTAATATTTTCTAATACACCTGGAACACAACTGTAACTGTACATTTGATAAAAAGAAACTGATATACAGTTATTACACAATCTTTCAAAAATATACCAGGCAAATGTCCATGTTTTGGCCACATTTACTGTTTATATGTTCAGTTTTATTGGTAAGTTATCTACAAAACATAATTTCTCTCCATACAACCACTTCCAAATAACATAAAGCTTCCAAAACATTGAAATATTGATAAAACAGTCAATATATATGACCAAAAGCACTCCCATGCTTTAAAGGCCACAGCTTGAGAACAGAACATCCTGCAGGCCTGCAAGTCTCGACGAGACAAATCCATACATATCCTGGATATCTGTGTAGCTTCTACGGGTCGGCAGCGGAGGCCGATACAGATCGCCTCGGCCAAATCAAACTCTTTTTCTCCACTTCAATCTGACGACAGAAACTAAACTTAACGACGCCGACCTCAACAAGATGGCTACCGCCAGACGGTCTCTGTTAACACAAAGCGCCACTGTTTTTGGATGGAAAACAGGTAGAACAGCGAAATCAATTACGACCCCCGTATCGGGTCAGTCCGCTCCCATGTAACTTCACTTTCATTTGACCTCCATGTCAGTGAGAAAAACATGGTTATAGTTCTACAGTGTTGACGGACTTCATCCAGCTCCTGCCTGGAATATCTATCATGCAGGGAAAAGCACTTACTCCATGTTCCAGCTGTGCACAAGCACAGAAAGAAACACTCCCCATGTCTTGCTCCTAAATGTACCTTGCAGACTATAGAAACAGTGGTATTGTTTCTCTCTGCTGTACCCAAATCTCTCTCACAAGACATTTTACTTGACTAAATAAAAGTTATACTTTTTCTCATTTTAAATACCGCTAAATAATCTGGTTAAGTGCTACGAAGAAAAGAGCTTTATAAGCTAGTCATAACTAGCACTCAGCCGTTAAAGAAGAGTAAAGTTTTAGTAATGGCTGATGATAAAACATTGTTGGCCAAGACAAAGGTAACCAAACTCTGAAGTTGATGTTGCTCCAATACGTTTCTCTTCTTTGTTTACTGCTGGTGAAGAGGTGTATAATTCAGGGAACTCAGATACCAGTAAAATCATTTCCTGTTTTATTCAGTATGGTTTGTGGGGTTGCCATGGTCGCACAGCAGGCAGATATGGCAAGCTGAAAAAGTTAAACCATCAATAAGTCCAATAGCACTGGCAAAAAGGAATGAACACTGACAGGAGCAGCAGCCACTCTCTCTCATCCCTGCTGCTACCAACAATGGTCATGATTATGTTGAAAACAATAGAGGAGGTAGCAGCAACACTTTGCTGTCTGAAAGCACCTTAAACCCAAAACCCAAACCTGTGACAAAACCTGCATTACCTGATTTTTTGGCCCCCTGGGAACCGAGGAAACAAGCTGTAAATAAAAACATTTACACATTCAGCAATTACGAAGCAACATAAGCATTTCTTTGGAGCCATGATGAATGTGAGTCCAATATTAGTCACAATTAGCTGTTTGCTGGTAAATGCTCCACTGTGTTTGCCTGCTGTTTACTGCTGAGTGTATAGTGTACAGTTGGAGCTTTTTCTCTGAAAACATCTGCCTGCTGCAGCTGAAAACAACGACATGAGAGCAGTAAGACTGAACCAAAATAGTGAAGTTGAAGCAGGCCAGACAAACATTAACCTGAAAGTCACTATAAATCTTCGTAAAGCCCAGGGGAGCTGCAGATGCACTTTGGTCCAGTATTGTGCACCCATGTGCCTTCCTTTCATACACAGTCTCTGAAACTGATGGATTTGGAACAACAATCCTCTGTGCAAGCATTGTTCATTTTCTATTCCGCAGGCTAAAGTAAATACACCTACACAGATATAAAAAAGTATGTGAACCTACAGCAAACTTACCTACATACAACTTGATGCAGACAGAGAAGTCAAAAGAGTTCCTAAAACCACATAAATCAGCTAAATTATTCATGCAATTACACTTAACCACACAGCAGTATGATCAACCCCTGCTATGGGAGAAAATGGCCCAAATGGAACGATGTCATGTCCTGACTGGACTCTTCCACAGGTAATTATTATTATTAGAATTGATCTCTCCAGAGATAACTAATTCATTTCAGAGCAAATGACGCAGCAGCCTTTTAGCTCCAACTCCCTGACCAGTAACACAGCACATATTAAGGGTTAGAGGAATAAGAGTCTGTTGCATTTCTCAACAAAACAGGTTCGGTGAAAGACAACAAATGCATGGATTAAGGAAATTTCCTGCAATCAGAGCAATGGCTATATTGGTAATACGGTTCATGACACCAAATACAATCGGATGTTTTTAGAGGCACAGAGCAGGAGGCACACAAGATTTGCACAACATCAATGAGTTTAAAGGTTTGTGCATCCGTTTAGAGACGGATTAAAGTAGTACTGCAGTATGTTTGGGTTCAGATTTATATTGTTTTTGGGTACATATGGTTCCCAACCACATTTTCAGCTTATTGCCTAGTCAGAAAAGTTAATGGCATCAGATAAGGCTGTTTCATAAAAGCAGCAAATGGCACAAAGCGTCCACCCCTGTTGCAGCTCTATAATTATGTTTGATAGAGGCCCACACCAACACTCATTTCTTTCAATTTCCAAGGGTTACACTGTGCCATCATTCCCTCGCTCCCCACCACTAAATATAATATGTTGGAAAGAAAGTATCACATAAATCACAAGGTATGCCCACAAGACAACAACTTCAGCAACTGTTCATTTGACTCAAGTACCGCCGGCAGTTTTAATTTTAACACATCAGAGGTAATTTGCTTTTCGCTATACTTCAGCAGCGGTACATCCAACAATATGTTTCAGCATACGTGTGTTATGTATTGCCTTGTTCACTCTTAGCAGTTAATAGCCATGAGCCTGACGGGACAATTTTACCTCACAGTATAGATGATTGCTTCACACACTCACACACACACAAATATTGTATTGATCTAAAGATATGCCATCTGCAGTGTTTTTGACCAGATGTGATATACTGCATAATGAATAAATACAATTTTAAAAAATCCAACCATGCTTTCACACCAAAGCATGTAATTGATTTACAGGTGGCATACATGAAAAGTTAAAGCTATCATGTCTTACTGAAGTACATAAATGATTAAAACTGTTATTCTGTGTCTAATTGTCAACAAATCCTAAAGACCAAAACCAAAAATGTCTGTCTTTCAGTCCTTTCTGGCTTCCCTGAATGTCAGTGGCATTATTATTATTAATTTTAGTAACGGCTCACAAATATATATAATTTAATTTTAGACTAACTCATTTCCTGAAACAGCTGTATATTGGATTTTTTCTCACTTTGGGGCTGTTTTTCTGCAAAGGGGACAGGAAAACTGATCCGTGTTAAGGGAAGAATGACCGGGGCCATGTATTGTGAGATTTTAAACCAAAACCTCCTTCCACCAGCGAGACTCTTGAAGATGGAATGTGGCTGGGTCTTCCAGTATGACAATGATCCCATACACACCGCTTGAGCCACGAAGAAGTGGCACCATTTTTAAAAAACGCATTTCAAGGTCCTGGAGTGGCCTAGCCAGTCTCCAGACCTCAACCCCATAGAAAATTTGTGGAGGGAATTGAAAGTCTGTGGGAGGAATGGGCCAAAATAGCAGCTACAGTGTGTGCAAACCTGGTGAACACTCACAGGAAACGTTTAACTTCTGTCATTGCCAACAAAGGTTATGTTACACAGTACTGAGTTGCACTTTTATTATTAACCAAATACTTTTTTCCACCATAATTTACAAATAAATTATTTAAAAATCCTACAATGTGAATTCCTGGATTTTTTTTCTCATTTTGTCTCTCATAGTTGAAGTGTACCTATGATGAAAATTACAGACTTCATCTTTCTAAGTAGGAGAACATGCACAATCAGTGGCTGACTAAATACTTTTTGGACCCACTGTACCTCTTGACGCAGACTTTCTTGCTATTTATATTACGTCACCTGGCTTCCTCTTTGCTATGTCATACGGCCACAAGAGGTAATGGCCTAGCAATAAACGTAACTATGGGTCTGGTAAGTTGCTTTCACAGTAGACCTTTACGGCTGTTTTTCTGGTGAGGACGGGCTGATTTAGTGCACTAGAGTCCCAGGGAGATGGACTCTGCGGATGAGTAATGCAGGGTTCACATCCAGATTCCTGTTTCTGATTCGGTTTAAGCAACAAAAGCATTGTTGGTTAATGTTTTGCTTGCACTGCAGACCTTTTCTGTATTAAATCAGTGCCTAAAGATAACAGTAAAAAGTCTGATACTGTGGTAGTCACTACAACTGGGTATTGTATTACCAAATCTGATATTACGGCAGAAAACAGATGAAATATGTGAACATGTCACTGATGCATTAAATTTCTACATTTTGAGTCTTGCCAGATATGTTAATTAAGAAAGCTTCCAAATTATGTTAAAAAAAAGTGATGTAGGGAAGCAGGAGGTGACACGACACAACATGACATGTAGCACAACATGCTACAGTGATCCAGCAAGGACAGACCAGAACAGCAGGCAATATATACTTGGCTAACAGGCAGGGAGAGAATCAACAGGTGGCCCAGCTTGGACTTAATTCTGCTCCTCAAGATCCAGTCTGGACAAAATGGGACTCATGTGGACCAGACAACAGAATTCAGAGACTGTTGTCCCCACATCGTTACAGAAACCTGACCCCTCAACTCAACTCAAGAACTTGGCAGGTGGTCCATATTCCAAGGTGTCAGTGCAAGACTCCGACAAGATGGACTCTTTTTCCCAAATGTCAGACTGTTTATTGTGAAGATGAAACTTTTTTATTATCATCTCGTTGCTGCTGTTTACATTAACCCCAGATGCAAATTCAAAAAATGTGTCTGAATATATGTATATAAATAACGGTATATA
Organism: Lepomis gibbosus; assembly: GCA_029875015.1. NCBI lineage: Eukaryota > Metazoa > Chordata > Actinopteri > Centrarchiformes > Centrarchidae > Lepomis > Lepomis gibbosus. The sequence goes on along the minus strand of JAPMOB010242983.1, from coordinate 8,430 downwards.
TTGTTTTATTTTATTTGTTACCATTTTTTTTACTGCGACCCCGCCTTTCACCCAATGTCAGCTGGGATAGGCTCTAGCCCCCCGCGACCCTATGCGCAGGATAAGCGGTTGACGATGGATGGATGGAGGGTTACCATTTTTAATATAGGCCTACAATTAATTATATGTTGTGTGTGTAGCATGAAAGAACTACAAATTTGTTACGCAGCCTTGTGCTGTGTTATGACTTGTTAAGTCCCCGCTCGCTAGGGGAGACATGAACATAAATCTGACGTTCTTGGTAAAATTGGGCATGTTATTCATTAAACAAAGTTAAACAACAAAAAGTCAAAACAGAAATTGGGCAAGTGGGTGATGCGTAAACTAAAGAACAAAATATCACCAAAAGAGATCCCTCCTAAACAAGGGATTAATAACTATAAACAAAAGGAGAACCAAAAACCTCTCTAACTCGTGGCGCAGCACGCCTAAACCTAGTGGGTCTAATACAATAAAACACTAAAAGTGTAAATGGTATCAGTAATAAGCTGGTCCCTGGCCCAATTCTTCAGACCAAACAAAACACTTAATTGTTCAAATCGACTCTCAGTAACACAATTAACACAATCAACGAGACGGTGTTTGCCACTCAAGACACGCAAACACAGGATTCAATACAGTGACCAGTATGGTAGCTGCCTGAATATGGCATCAGACCAGCCTATTTAAACCAGAGGAGGTTGAAAGCGGTCTTGCAGGCAGCTCAGGGATTGGGTTGTTGTGCTGCTCAAATAGAGGATCTCTGATGTGGGAGGCTGGACCAGTCAGAACTTCCTCAGAACCAGGCAATCCCCAGCTGGGAATCTCACAGCCTCATTAACATAAAGGGAAAAATAGCAGCAACAGTAAAATACGTAGAGGGTCTCCGTAGCCTTAACAGACTAATAAGTAACCTTGGCCTTGAGGTGTAATCAAGACAGAACAGGGAACTAGCTGGATGCAAACAACAGACGCAGACAAACTAAAACAGGAAACAGAGCATGACACTGAGACACGGACTGATATGACAGCGCACTCACAGACAAAAATAAAAACCGACAGCAACAAACTCAAGACGACCACCTGAACAAACTGGACAATCAAGTACACATATTGACCAACAGACCAACATGCAGACCAAAACCAAAACAAACCACGTGACAAACACCCTACACAGATCATTTCAAAATAAGAAAGGAGAACAGACTAAACAGACAGATACACAGACCAGGATAACTGAAACAAAACACACAGTACATGAACTACAAACAAGACAGAACTCAGGACAGGAGCACAGGACAGCGACTTAAGACATGAACTACCACACGGCAACAAATGATATAAGAAAACGGGAAATGAAACTGAACTAATGCAGAGCAGAGGAAACACAAGACATTGAACAAAAGCACAAACCAAAAAAACAGACTGAAAGAAGAATCAAACCACAAAGCAGACAAGGCAAAAATAATTACAAACACAGGCAGACTTGTGACAGTGCAAGCATGCAGTACAAGTCAGTTTGTAATTAACCTAGAATGATGTGCTATGTTACAACAAGTATCTCTTAACATCAAATGAAGCAGCTTAGCAATTCCACTTGTGTGCAATATAGAAGGGATGTGAATAAAGCCCCAGTATGATTGTTGTCTTGAATAATGATGAATGATGAAAAATTATTCATTCTTCTTTGCAGTCAAAATTCACACAGTCCTTTGGCCTTCAGTAAAGCTGGGGAATTCTCCTTTAACTTTCACAGCTGAGCACAGCCTCTCTGTCACACTTCTTTTGCTTCTGACTGCTCTTTAGAGAGTCATTCAAGGACAATCGGTCAAGAAGACAGTCACATGATCAGAAGAGCTAGGTTGTTAGGAAAACGGATAGAAGCCGTTTTAAGCACTTGGACGACCAACTAGTGTCGTCTCTTTTCTGGTGAGGATTTGGGATTTTTCTTTCTTTTTTTAAAAAATTTAAAAAATCTCCCTAAATTGTGCACATGTTTGTAAGAACACGTTTGGTTTATCATAACACCACTCTGGAAATCTTAATGGATAAAGATTGATCACCACAAGATTCCTCAAAGCTCCTGGGGACTGAAGAACAGCACTGTGGCAACCAAGATAGTGACTCTCTCTGTTTAAACAGGGAAAAGCAAAGAGGAAAGGAAGGACAAGCCACGTAGAAGGATAGATAGACAGACTAATACACGGAGGTGTCAGGTTGGTCTGCTTTAGGTTAATAAAATAATGAGATGTGATAGAGGCTCTCTGAATATTGTCCATTTAGCAGCATTTATAGCCTGGCTGGCAAATGAGATTGTGTGAGTAAGTATCCAACGCACGGGGAAAGGGCTGGTTAACCCGATGTCCTTATTTAATTTCATTTTTTGGAGCTTTGGCACTGTATGATTGCTGAATGAGGTTGGGTGTCATTTAGTAATATTTGGTAATAACTCCGATCACAGTGGCCTGTATGGGCATATTACTATGGAGGACACGCCTCGGTCATCTAATGAATTACTGTGATATATACTGTAGAAGAGCTGGCAGTCTGGCACTAATGAGTGGGCAGCATGGATGCAAAGGACAAATCCACCTCCTAAATTTTCTTTTATTTGCTTGTTTCTTCTTGAAATGTAATGTTGGCTTTTGAATGGAAATTCAAGGAAAATAAATTGCATTTTTCCTTGCACTTGTACAGATATCCTACAAAACCTACCTGGTATGCAAAAGCCTTTTAGAGGTTATAATGGAGATGAACCTGCGTGAACAGGTCATTACGTACTAATGTATTTTTAGTTTTGTTTAACAGCCTGGTTTGATACATGTCAGCTGTTTCATTTTCACACATTGAACCAATTTCTACCTGGCGTTAAGATGCAATTTGCATCTGGATACTTTATCTGCATAATGATCTCAGGGCCCCTGCATTTACGCCTAGTAATAACAAGCATTCTCCTTATTTTGATGGCTGCAGTGTGATCACATCTTAATATGCAAATTAGACTCAAGAGAACTTTATTGCCAAACCATCCATATACAAATGTGCAGTAGGAATGAATTTCTCTGGGGCAAGTAGTTCTAGGTTTCAGATTTTAAATTATGAGGGCTGAGCTGCTGGACTCATCAAGCTATACTCTCGATGGAACACTACAATGTGGCAATCATGGCTAATGTGGCGGCTGAAGGAATCCATAGGATTCTTGCTGAATAGGCTAACATTACTTACTGTAACAAGACTAATAGAGCTTAGTGTAAATTCAGTCAGGAAGACGGACCATCTTCATGCTTACTCTATTTATTCATTCACTCTTTCAGTTAATCCAATCTGATTTTGCCATGACCTCTGTGAGCCAATCGTTTCATTGCTGTCAAAGTTTAAAAACTGGTCTTCTATCTGCTGCTGTCACCTTCAGCTCAGTTTCAGATCGATGCAACCCCCCTCCACCCCATTCACCTCGAGACTTTATCAATACCAGTCCTCCCAGTTAGTTCTTCCAGTGAGCCCATAAGAAGTCTCACTCCTCATCTCATCCATCCAGATCTTCAGCCATTGTTCTTCACCCCTTCCAGCAGTTTCTAGACTCCACCCCTTAAAAATGATGTCACAGCAGGTCTTAACATGCTACATTTTCTTCAACCTTCCCTTTGTGCACTATGTCAAAAAATACTTGTATTATCTCTCCTGATTGAAATAGTCTAAGGCAATGTGGCTCTGTGCAGCTAAATGCAAATATCAGTATGCCAATATGCTCACAGTGACTGTAATGATGATTACAGGGAAACTGTTACCAAAGGTGACTCAGTTGGTATCAAAACTCATTCCACCAGCCTGGCTGTGTGGTAATAAAAGAAACTTGAACTTCAAACTTTGTTGGCAAACAGGGAGATGCATAAATGATTACTGAAACACTCAAATAATTACTTTTTATTTCTGATTGGACAGGTGGACAGAGAAAGGAAATGAGTGGGGTGAGAGAGAGGGGAAGAAAAACAGCAAAGTGTTGCAGGTTGGATTCGAACCCAGGCCACTGTGATAATGATTCAACATTGCACATGGTACATACGCTCTACAAGCTAAGCTAAGCCTACACCATGTTTTTTAAAATCTTTTTCATTATATTTTATAACTACTGTTAGTATTAAAGAGCCAATCTGTTTTCTTGTTCAGCACATGTCAGTGTACCACACACCTGTGTGTGTGCAGCACCATGAAGTGTGAGCAAAAGAAACAAAACATTTTTCAACTCTAGTTTTGCAATTACACAGAAAAGTACAAGCACAAACTTTCTAAATTCAAGTTTCTCTCTTTCACTGAACTAAGACTACATTAATTGCCTTGCTAACTCATTGTAAAACCCACTTCATTCAATCTTGATAGAACTATCAGTTCGAGTTAGATGTGAAAATATTCTGTCTCTCTCTGGCTCATTTTTTTGCTGCTGGGTTAGCTTGCTGAATGAGAGGCTAACATTTACACACCTTGTTTTCCTGGCTCAGTGTAAGACGATGTTCATGCCAATGCTTCAGCTCTGGCCCTTTTTTGCCTGTAACAATCTTCTTATGTACATTTTTTCCTAGTGTTTGGCAGAGTAACCCCTTCAACTAAAGAAATAACACAAAAACTTTTCAGCCACGAGTAACCCTGTAGCCCCTCCAATTGGTTTGGACTCCACTTATAACTCTACCATCTTCTTCGACAATTATTCAGTGGTATTTATCTGCTTGATAGGATTTGGTCGTGACTTACATTTTAAGAACTTTAACTTTAAGTTTAGACCGCTAGAAAAATCATCCATCTAAATGGAAATAGCAACAAATTCTATTATTAAATAAGCCTAGAGCAAAGTATTAGAGCTCACTTAGTTTTAGTTTTCATTGAAAGGCAAGTGCTTAAAAGCAGTCAGAATACACTTGAATGTCAAGGAAAACAATCCGTAAGAGGATTTCTGTATTCACTTGACATTTAGATTTTGATTAAATATAACACTACGTGGAGGAAGCTTTTAGAGCACCTTAAAGTACTAAAACATACAGTTTTAGTATGATTTGATTCAAGCAAACTATTGAGTTTTCGCTCCAACAATGTGGTTTGTTTAACAGATCCATACATACCCTGAATATACAGTCATACCCTGATGATTCTCAAACGGCAGGACAAAGACTATCATTACTATCCCATTAATGTTTCCACTAATCTTACTCCCACTTTAACAAAGTCTTCTGTTTGCTCTTAATTACAAACACTGATAATCCATTGTGTGTATGTGTGGCGTGACTATATGTGACTTTTGGTGTGACGTGGGGCATAAAGGTATAAAGCTGAGCAAATGTAATTTAGTTTTTGGTATTCCATGTATAAAAGCTGTAGTAAGATCTTCTCTGACATCAGATGTGTATTGTAACAAATGTTTTGAGTTAGAACAAAGGGCACGTTGAGTTTAATCTTCTAACGATCACACAAGTTTTTCCACTTCCATTCTTTTTATACATTGTCTGTAAGTGTAGAATGGAGGAAGCTAAATCCATTCCATTTTGCAATTCTACTGACTAATGAGAAATAAAAAACCTTGAATTTTTGAATGGGGCACTTTTTCACCCAGAATGCAATGTGTTCTATTCTCTACACACTCTATAGTTATTAATGACAGTAAAACAAAAAGCTCTTTTTCCAGTTTTTGTGGTAGTTTTAATAACCATCACTTATTATTCTCAAAAAAAAAGCAAATGCGGTCCATCTTTACTCCTCAGTCTGTCTGCAGGTGACAACTTGTGTGATGCACTGTCTGCAGCCATGTGTGACCAAGTGGAGAGAGAAAGTGAATAAACAATTATTGGACTTCTGTCACGACTGAACAGCAAACGGTAAAAATAACAGCATGAGGAATGAAATACTGGACATTTTGAAGGAAGCTGGCTGAATAATAGATAGAACAGAACCATGGGAAATCATCATCCAGCTCAGTCAAATTCATAAAGACTTTAATTTTTAGTTCCATCTTTCATAAATCACTAAACTCAATTTGAACATTTTTTAGTTTGGGTTGAAGCAATCCTTAAAGACTGACATCATCTGCTGCAGCTCCTGCTGCCCATTCATCATCAACCCTTCAACTTGAGTTGTCATGGAAACTTGATGCAAGAATCCAGTCAAGGTCTCAGAATAAGAGTGTATGATACTCATGCAACCACATGGAGGGATTCTGATGAGTTTTTAAAAAGACTTTGAGCACTTTCCCACAGAAAACGTCGGGCTTGGAAATGCAGGCATGAATGTAGGCACAGCGGGGAGCTCTTTGCCTCATAATGGTTCATTTTTGTTGAGTAAACATTTCAATTTCTAGACATAGTCGCAAAAAAAGCATATTTGAATCATAGAATAGCGTATGTATATGTGAGTTTTAGGTACTTGCCTGACAAAATTAATATATTCAGTCCTTTCTCTGTATCATGGGCTATCATCCTTTTTGTCTGCAAGTGAAAGAAGAGATGTCAGCCCACAGGTTATTTATAATTTATGTTCATGAGATAAAAGCAGGTCAAGCAATGGGTGATTTTACGCTTGGCTTTATAGATTGTTTCACAGGAACAATTTCAATTGAAGTAAAAATATCAAAGACAAAAACAAAATAGTGGAGAAAATTCATAAAAGGTAATGAAAGAGACAGATTATTGATACCTAAAGGGAACTTTACTTCTACAGTGTGCATTATGTGAACTTCCAGAACGCTGACAAAAAGATTGACAAAAAAATCCAGAATTGGATGGGTAGTGCAGTAAATACTAAAACAAAACATAATAGTTTGCATGACTGCTGTGAGCGCAATGAAGCTTAAATCTTGTCAAAGAGCAGCATCTGGTGGCTAAAAGGAAAGCTGGTCTTAACTGTTTCCACACAGCAAAGCTCCATTATTTACTTAAAATACAGTACAGAGCTCATGTTAGAAGGTATAACACATAACGTATATACACTATAGCCCAGTGTTTATGAATTTCGTTGTCATCCTCAACGTTAATTTGATGCATAACAGAAGTATGACCTGTGTTTTAGTCAGGTTAACCTTCACTCCATTCAATCCCCTAATCTTTCTATGAGAGGATTCTGATTACAGAGTATTATAAAATGAGAAAATATTGTTTTTTTTCCTGTGGGTAACAGCATGCTTAATGAACTGGAACTCAGTGTTTGTTTGACTTGTCTGTTTTGAGCAGTTTGTGCATCCAGTATGCCCCTGTGTTAACAGATGTTTCAACACTGATTAGCAGCGTTGTGTAATCAGGCAGTCAGTCAGAACAGCTCTCCACTCCACACTGTGGATATACTCAAAGTTTAGAGCTGTTATACTTAATGGTGGCTAAAGATGCAGAATTTTTTTTTCTCCCTTGGGAAACAATATCTAGTGTGTTAACGAAAAGAGAGACAGCTTTTTTGAGGACACACAGTATATGCAAATAAGTAAGGCAAGGCAAGGCAAGGCAAGTTTATTTGTATAGCACATTTCCACAACAAGGTAATTTACAAAGTGCTTTACATAAAACATAAAAACAACAGGGGAAAAAAAATATTAAGTTTTTTTTAAAAGAAGTTAAATAGAAAATAAAAGCAACAGGGAAATATAAAAAAGTTTTAAAAGTTAAATAGAAAATAAAAACAGGCAGGTCTCTCACCTTTGCTTATTTTACTCCTTTGATTCCCCATTTCCACTCTATCACCCCTTTCTTTTACACTCGATCCCTTAGGGGAATCTAATCCTTATTCCTTAGATACAGTCATCACTGTAAAACCAGATTGTCCACGCAACAAACTCTGAAGCAGAAGATCAGAAATGTGTTTTGGCCCTAAACCATTCAGTTTTTTTATAAACCAAAAGCAGGATTTTAAAATCAATTCTTTGACATACAGGAAGCCAATGTAAAGCGTTCTGAATTAGCTGCAGCTGTCTGATCAATTTTTTAGGGAGCCCTGTAAAGACAGACACCATTACAGTAGTCGAGTCTGAAGATAAATGCATGGAAGAGTTTTTCCAGGTCCTGCTCAGACATAAGTCCTTTAATCCTTAATATATTTTTCTGGTTATAGTAGGCTAACTTTGTTATTGTCTTAATGTGGATGCTTAATTCAGGTCTGAGTCCATGACTACACCAACATTTCTGGCTTGGTTTGTGGTTTTTAACATTACCAACTGAAGCTAAGCACTGACTTTCAATCACTCTTCTTTGGCCCCAAAAACAATAACTTCAGTTTTATTTTTGTTTAATTAAAGAAAATTGGCACATCCAATTGTTAATTTCTTCAATACGATTACTCAGTGGGGGTTATAGTCACCTGGTGATATTGTTATGTAAATCTGTGTGTCATCTGCATAATTATGGTAACATATTTTGTTGTTTTTCATAATCTGAGCCAGTGGAAGCA
>JAPMOB010242982.1:0-23107 GCA_029875015.1 Lepomis gibbosus | reverse complement strand
CTGCTGCGTTCTGAACCATTTGTAAGGGTTTCACCGCACAAGCTGGAAGACCTGCTAGGAGGGCATTGCAATAGTCGAGGTGAGAGATAACAATGGCCAGTACCAGAAGCTGGGTGGCGTACTGAGTGAGGTAGTGCCTGATTTTCCTTATGTTGCATAGAGCAAAGCGGCATGGTCTGAAAAGGACAGTTGATCATCAATCATGACACCCAAGTTTCTCACCACCTTGGTTTGAGTGATGGTTGAGGAGTCAATTTGTAGTTTGATGTTATGGTAATTGGATTACTTGGCTGGAATGACATCTGCATTACTGCCCTCTTTGCCAAACTCATCACTATCAAAGACACAGGGTAAGATTTTTACAACAGACTTGATGTTTAACATCCTAAGGTGTATAAATATAGAGGTTGATAAGTTACTTAGAATTTGAATAATGAATAAAGTTGTAACAACCTTGTGGGCAGTTGTGCTCTGTCCTCCACTAAAGTGCTTGTGTTTGCCACTGACAGGCTCGGATTAGTACATTATGCAAATAAACCCGAAAGCGATTGAACTTTAGAGTAACCTCCTTTTGTTAAACTAGAAACAGCTGCTACATTGCTCTCAAAGCCACCAAACTGCCTTGACAAAACCTGTAATTTTACCTTGCAGAACACAGACATTGTTTGTTTTTAACCCTTTAAAACACCCACCTTACACAATAAAACAAACAAACAAAAACACCAAACTAACTGATTGAGGCATTGGTAGAGATAAAATTACTTTTTTGTCAATAGAGTCTGGTGGTTTAGAGAATAGAGCAATAAAGCTATTTCTGGTTCAACAAAAGGAAAAATGGGGGCCCAGGGTAAAAATGACCAAAGTTACCATTTAAGTTTAACAACTTTATTAACAACAAGGTCTAAATAGAAATGTATTTCAAAGTTTGGTGTTAAAGAAGTTGAATGATCTGCACAGAGGCCTAACATCAACCTCACCCAACACCTGAATTGGAACACTGACTGCAAACCAGGCCTTAGTACCCAACATCAGTGTCTGACTTCTCTAATGCTATTGCTGATGAAGGGAGCAAACCCTGCAGACAGGTCCCAAAATGGAAGTCTTCCCACAAGGAGTGGAGGCTGCTGTAGCAGCGGTGGAAGTAGTAGTCAAATCCTTTACTATAAAAACAATGCATAAACCGATCACTTAGCCATAAGATTATGTATGTTCCTGACTGATTGTTGCCTGGTTTTGCATTTGCTGGTGTCCTTGTTACTACTGGTAGCATGAGGTGGTACCTGCAGCTCATTCTAGTTGCATGAGTAGTCAAGTCAAGCTACTCCAGACAGCCTACTCATGACTGCTGGACAACCTCTAGTAGGATCTGTGTTCACACCCCAGCACTGTGCAGCTTGATTAGCAGGTCTGCCATTGGTGCCCGGTTCTCTTCACTGATGAAAGGCGATAGGTCATCATCGATGGTCTGTGGGAGGCATCTCCTTAGAGGGTCGCACAGACCTCCAAGTGCTGCCCAACGGACCCTGTTAGGTACAGGAATGAAATCCTCAGAGCCTTTGTCAGACCTTACGCTGGTGCAGTGGGCCCTGTGTTCCTCCTGGGGCAGGACAATGTCCAGCCTCATATGGCCAGAGAGTGTAGGCAGTTCCTGTATTGACTAGCCTGCACGTTCCCCAGACCTGAATTATACTGAGAACCACTGGGGACATTATATATCAATGCAGCAGACACAGCCAAGTAGTGCCACAGACTGTCCAGAAGTACATTTGATGACTGTGGCCAGGTCTGGTGGGAGATCCCCAGGACACCATCCACTGTCTTATCAGGGGTAAGCCAAAACAGTGGCAGAAGTGCAAACAGGCACATGGGGGCCATACACACTACTGAGTCACATGATGAGTTGCCGTGATGAAAGTCACTCAAGTTAGATCAGCTTTTGATTTTCAGTGTAATTTGAATCCAGCCCTTAATCAGTTGGTGATTTTGGTTTCCACTGACGGTTGTTACATAATTACAGAATTTTACAATGTAAAATTGAATGAAATTGAATAAAATTTTCTGCAGATTTCATCAGCTTCTTACTCTGTTTGGGAGTCGACTCTCCAACCTCACTGACGACCCTCTCTCTTTTCTTTCCGCCACCTTTTGCAGCTTCATAATGAAATTGAAAATTCTGTGCAATATTTACAACAAACATTAAAATGAATGAATTCTTAAATGGAATCATTTCTAACACGATAGCAGGTTTGAGTAACACTAACAGTGTTGGATGACTGTTCCAAGCTATGGGACAAGTTGTTTGCATGCAGAACTATGAACTACGAATCACATTGTTTATTTATTCATTGCCTCAACTAAAACACATCAAGGGAATCTAAGGAATCAAAGGGAACTATAAATATAGATTGATATTAACTGACTGTACAGTAAAATACGTTGAACTATTTCATTCATTAAGATCTAACGTGTGATTATCACTAGATAATCAGTGTTATTTACTTCACTTATTAACCATCATGTTAAGGCTGATCAGTGTATGTATAAAATAAAAAATAACAATACTCCCTCTGAAATGTAATGAGGCAGAAGCATAATATTTTAATACTATAAAGACTGGGTCTTCTTCTGTCACAGTCTTCATGTAGATGTCAACACTTGATAATTCACGTTGGAAGAACTTTTTCACTTACTAATCCATCGTAGTTCACACATCTTTAAAAACAGTAATGTATTGCCAATTACTTCAGTTTTAAAGGCAAAGATAAAAATATATTCTTTTAACGCATTCACATACATCAGTGGCGAGAATTCTGAAGAAGGGTCTGATTATGACACTGCTCCAACAAAATGAAACTTTTTGCTTTGATTAAAAAAATTCAGAAAGACATTCCTCTAAAATCATCTTTAATAAAGAGGTCTGTGCTTCCACATATTTACAGGGTGAACTGTTCCACAGATGGAAAAAATACACTTTGAAATCCATTAAATATTGAAATACTGAATTTCACTTGTACAGAGGAAAAAAATTGGTAACATTGTTTCTGCAGGATGAAAAAGTGTTAAAACAATAAAGAAAAACGCCATCAAGAGAGTTTATCTTTTGGGCCAGTTATGCCGGAATCCTCTGCGAAGAATGAAAAGACAGAATGGTTAATATAATAGGATGTTTGAATCTGAAGAGGCAAAACAACAACAACAAAAAAAACTTCTACTATATACTGCATATGTTTACCTATCGGATTTTCCAGACATGTACGACATACTTCGGTTTCCAGCTCCAAAATTAGATTTTTGTCCCTTGGGAGTTTTCTGTTGGACAAAATATTTTAATTACTCAAAATATATATTGTATAATTACAAAATATATGTTGCTCAACAAACAATTAAAGAAATACCTTTTTCTTAAAATCATAGGCCTGCCGGTTTGGATCAAACTGTGTGTTGTCCTTTGGTTTGGTACCTGTAAAAACAAAGGGTGTGCACTGATTTGACTGAATCTTTATAATGTACAACTGTAACTGAATGTAATGTAAGTAGTGATTTGTCTGCGATGGCAGATAAATCTCATATGCATACCAGCAAAGACTTTGAGGTCTGTCTGAGTGTAGTCAAATGGCTTAAAGGTCTCTTGAGGAGGTGGTTCTGTCTTCTGGGGCGTCTCTGCAGATTTCATCAGCTTCTTACTCGGTTTGGGAGTCGACTCTCCAACCTCACTGGCGACCCTCTCTCTTTTCTTTCCGCCACCTTTTGCAGCTTCCTAATGAAGTTGGTTAGAAACATTATATTCTGTACAGAATAGAATTTAGAATAAACATTTTAATGAACTAGTTTTTAATGGTAAAGCTAACAAGATAACAGGTTGTGGTAAAACTAACAGTGTAGGATCACTGTTCCAAGCTATGGGACAAGTTGTATTCATGTTGAATCAAATCGATTATTTATTTATTATATTATTATTGTCCACCAAAGCGTTTTTTTCTGCCGCCAGCGTCTTTTTTCAATTCATTCCAATAGGAGCGCCGCTTATTTCCAAGCTGCTAAAAACGGCTGGAGCGTGACGAGGCGCTGAACGTTTTTTTCAGGTCGCCGAGAGTTGAAAAATGTTCAACTTTGGGGGAAACGCTGCGCTCGTCAATGTCACTTTTTACCCAGCTGTCCAATCACAGTAGAGGAGGGGTGGGACAAATACTACACCGTTGACAATCTCAACGCTGATAGGCTATCGCAACTCAGCGTCATGCGACTTTCTCGCTTGAGTTGAAAATATTCAACTTATGCAAATTCTTTCGCGTTGCCGACCCCACCCCCTTAGCTACTAGTAACTAATGGATTAGTTACTAGAAGCTAAAAATTAAGTATTAGTATCTAATCAATTAATACTAGCAAAAGTGGTGTTGTTACTAGTAACTAATAAACAGTACTAGTAGCCTTTAAATAAGGAATAAATGTTAAAACGGCTGTAGGGTCATGTGACAGCCCTGTAAGGTTGGGTATCGTTTAAAATTTTATGATCCCAGTATCAAACCCAGTACCCTTAAAGTGATACTGATACCAAGTATCAAGTAGCTTATTATTATTTTTATTGTTGTTGTTGTTATGGACAAGCAAGGTAATCTATTTTTTTTTTCTTATTTCAAATAAATGCTATATAAAAAGTATTGGGAAATTGTATCACATCACTCCCCATCTTAATTAGGTTATCCTGACTGGTAGTATTATAAACCTATAAGGGGAAAGACTACAGCTTGGGAGTTATTTCATATTTGAATGAGAGAGGAGGAGTGAAATAGTTTAATGACCAAATAAGTTGTGGGAAATGGGAAATTTTAAATATTTTTTAATACCTGTGTTGAAGTAAACAATAAACTTGAATTGAAAGATCTCTGCAAGCGCTTTTTTTAGTAATGAGCTGCAAACCTCCGAAAATATGACAGTCACAAGAATAAAATGTGAAAGCAGTCTGTTTAATTAAGTCTCTTTAAACTTTAACTGATGTGATGGAACGCAGCGATCGGTGACGTGATGTGAACAGCAAATAAAAAGAGAAATGTTAAATGATACCAGAAGATGAAACCAAGGGAAAGCCAAGCTTACGGTAATAAACTTGCAACAGAGACAAACATGCCTCAGACGGAGCTGAAGGTGAGTGGCTGCTAAAAATCATGTAGTGACTTGGTGCGTGCAGGCCTTCTTTATACAGTTTATATTGCAGGCACATTGGGCCAAAAAAGACGTGCTCTTCTCTTTCTTTAGGTGTTTAAGTTTGCCTATTTGGCTGAAAGTAAAACCATACAAATAATCATTTTTACTGTGATCTGGTTACAAAAAGTAGGCCTAGGTATCGACTGAAGTACTGGTTTGACTGGAGACGTTTTGGTTGAACTAGATACCGGGATGTTTTCGGTTGGTACCATAAAGTTACAGAGTAGTGATACACATCCCTACTTCCCTGAATATATAGTAGCGACATAGGACCCATGTGGAGGAATCAAATTCCTGTGACTGACAGACGTTTATGCAGCACTTGATGTGTAGATGTATATACTTTGGTGTCACAAAGAGCTCCAGAAGAAATGACTGAATATAAGCATTTATGCATTATTAGTATTGTTACATGGCAAATCAAACAAGTAATGAATAATGACGTCTAGAGAAGACAAAAAGGAGGCACCTTGTACAGTCATGACTCTTAACTGTGGGATCGCTGTGACACACTTTTAAATGGACATATTATTAATTATGCACAGCCTTTTTAACAGCTTTTGACCCATTAATCAGGGAAAACACCCACACTGAAGTCCAAATGATTTGTATAAATGTATACATAGCTCATATAGATCAATAATAAGATAAATTCCTGAACAAATTTTTCAATACGGAGATGGATTTAGTAGGTAAGCTTTTGAAATAATGCTAAAATTACATATCTGCTATCACAATCCCTGGGGTTGGTATATTTACATTCACGTCACAAGCGAACCGCACCAGAGTCCCTTGGAGACCACTCTTGTCAAGCAGTCTCAGGGCGTTTTTTTGGGTCCACATCAGAATTCGATTAATAGGTTTCACATCAGCTTAAACAAGCTGCACTATCCGGGCTAATGCACCAGGGTTTATTTTAAGCGATCCAAACAGGTTGGGTGAAAGCACCCTAACTTACTTTAATTTAACTTAATGGCAGTTTTGATGTAACTGTTGGTTAACAGGATACGGAGAAAGGAGAATACCAGTGATGTTGGAGCCCAGTCACAGCACACATGCTTCATGATACTGATCCTAATATCAGTCCAGTAGAAGCTTGAAAAATCACAAAGTTTTCTTTCAAACTCAAATTAGACAAGAAAACTTCACTGCCAGAGTGTCAGCTGAAGCTGGCAGTTAGCCGGCATCGCCAATATTTGCCTGCAGTTGGCAGGTTTACTAGTGTTACTTTCAAGTGCTGCTGCCAACACCTCCGACTATAATGCGTGCCGTCAGGCGGTGCCAGCGTGCTTATTTGAAGGCGCATTTTCAGCAGGGAGCGCCTAAAACCAACTTTTCACTTAAGCCATCATCATACAATGGGTTTCTGTGTGCACTAGCGACTGATGGCTGAAGGCTCACAGTGAAAGGCAGAGTGGAAGTGTTGCCACCAACAGGGACAGAAGCGAGAGTCAAACAGTGGTGACCATTCTTGTCTCTTGCATCGTGGACAGAGGAAGAATACAGAGACGTGTATCTAACTGAGCATTTAAAGCAGAGAGGAAAACACTATGTGGTGGCAAAAGCGTGTAGAAGTATACCAAGCGGGAGGGTACAGAGCAATACCCCAGAGAGACGGAACGAGCAGAAAGTAGGCTTTTGGGTAGACAGTGGCTATTGATGCTCACTAGGAGGACAGAAAAGCGTTTGATGAGTGTCTCTAATGCTCCCATCCCATGCAGTGCGTTCTTCGTCCCCAGGCACTACATGCGACAGATATAAATATTAAAAGGCCACTAACATGCCGATGCTGCAGAGTGGCAGCAGTGGTTCCCTCGCTTGTGAGTCACCATATTTATGTGTGGAAATACCAGCCATGTCTTAAGAAAATGGGGGGCATTGCAGAGGGTTAAAGTGGCTAATAAAGCACTGTCTTTAATATGCTGTGGCAGGCTCTTGGGTGAATATATCTCAAATTTTCCCATGGATTTATACTTGCCCAACAGTGAAGTTGACAGAGTGCATACAGGAAACTGAAGAGTGCAAATGACTCACCGCGGCTTGCTGGCGGACCGTGGCAACGTTCTGGAGAGACTCCTGGTAGCTCTGTTTCACCTTATTTCTCTCCTCTGCGGAAAGCAACATTAAAATACAATAAGAAACATTACTGTAAACTGCGTAACTTTACAGCGAGTTAGTAGCCACATTACCTGCCACTTTCTTTGTGTGTTCCTTTGCTTCTTCCTTGGCTTTCCTCTTGGCCTCCATCTCCTTCTGTTGCTGCTCAATACTCTGCAGTTTCCATCTTTTACTAATCTGTCAATTGGTGAACATTCAAACATATTAGTTAAGAGGAGAACACAAATAAGTCTACATATGCATGAATGTATGGAGCTCTTGATTACCTCAAATATTTTTGAAGATGGGTCAAACTTGGCATTCTTGTTAACGTGCACATCACTGGAGGGTAAATACTGAAATCACAAGGATAGTTGAATACTGTGTGTCCAGCTGAATAAAATGCTGAGGGTTAATAACGGTTCCATCTCTTACCATTCTGAAAGGGTTTTCAAAAGACTCAATGATACGCCTGGCTTTCATTTGAGCCACAGTGAGGGACTCTTGGTCAGTCTGTGTTTCTATCTCCTTCAAAACGAAGCAGAGTTCTCACATTAGGCATGACAGTTCACATACCAAGCGACTGGCTGAATAAAGTAAACTAAGAGTTGATCTCTACCTCAAACAGCGTGATTTTAGCTGATGCCGTGAGACCACTTGCTTTGCGTACATCAATGTCCATTTTGTGCTCGTCATCTGAGAAGAGGATCCCTTGTTTAACAGGTAGCTCTGGGGGGAAAACACATTTGTTCAAGGCCTAAAATACTTAAAATCACCAGGATAATGCGCAACATGTACGAGCATCAAGCTCACCGTCAGGAGAAAAGGGCGGGAGATCACTCTCAGACACCCTGGATGTATCGTGAGGACCAAACAAGGTGACCTCCGGCTGCAATATTATACAAGATCACATTTATTTGACCCCATTTATGGTTTCTTCAACAAGATCTGAATGAGAACACTAAAACTTCCATGCTGTTTAATGTTTTTAACCAACCTTTTTTATGGGTGTGAGTCCCTTCTTCTTTTGTGCTGCAATCTCAGCCTGTGCAGAAAACATTGCAATGTTTGACTGATTAAGGCACCTCTGTTGACTTGACAGCACCAACACTGAAATTACACCACTGACAAACAACATTATATCTGCTACCGCTTATGTTTCCTCACCTTAAGAAGAGGCATTTCTCTCGCTTGCTGCACTAACAAATGGAGCTCATTGACCTGCTGCCTCACCAGCGGGGGTATAGGGTTACAGCAGGCAATGATGCCTTGGGGCTCTCTGAGAAGATAAACGACAAAATACTGTGCTAGAGGTTATGAATACAAAAGCAGAAAATCCACCTGCATTGAAGTGAGAACTACTAACACTAAAATGAATCTAAATTTTAGAGGGAGAGCTATTCAACTTACTTTGGAAGCTCCTCAGATATCTTGATCATCATATGCGTAGGCAGGACATATCTAAAAACACACAACAACACTATAAAAAACATGTCAAGACTAATGTCAAAAGACTACCAATGATTCTATAAGCAGGGACATTGTCACAAGAACATGTGGGTTGCAAAATCTGGCTGGGCACGAACTATAAATAGGAAATCAGCTCTAGCAGATTTCCAGAACAGCAAGTCCATCCGTTTCCAAACAGCCTACCCGGTGCTTTCATCTTCCTGCCTGGCCAGCTTGTCCCTCCAGGCAAACAGCAGTCTGAAGGCAGTGAGCTGCTGGGTGTTAAAAGACCTTTTCTGCTTCCTCTGCAGCTCCAAATAGGACTCCTCTGTGTATATGGGCTTCACATATTTCTGTATGGAAGGAGGATGGTGGAAGTTGAATCGTGACAAATGTCAGAAAATGCAGGAGATAATGGTGTGGAAATTTTTAAATATGAAACTGAGCAGCTATTATAGAGAAGAGTGGAATAATAGAATAGAGGTAGATTTTTAAGTGTCAATTTAATCTTTACGATGTATAAAGTGACAGTTGTGTCTCACCTTCAGGGAAATGTCTTTGCTCTTGTTCCAGACACTCTGCAGCAGGCCAGGCTGTCCGTGGTTGAAGTCCAACAGCTGCACCCTCACACAGTCGTAGATGTAAAGGAGGTAGTGGGTGTCTGTCCGGGCATACTGCACCATCTCATCTGGCAAGGGGCTACGGGACCGAGTTATGGGACAATTTTCACTTCAACTGTCAAGTCAATATATTTTTCAAGTTTTCTTTTTTAGGAATACTATCACAAACAGTCTGAACTACACGGTGGGTTTTTAAAAAAGGAACGCTATCCCACATCTGAACCTAAACCAAAACTACAAAATGAAGCATTGAGTGGCCTAGTCATGACTCCGTACCGAATCCTCCAGTCAGCCAGCTGGTAGCGTTTGTCCGAGTCTACGTTGCAGAAGTGTTTCAGCAGGTGGTCGAGGGAATGTCTGGCCAGGTTCAGAGCCCGGCTGGCCTGGTGCGTGTCAAAAAGGTTGACGACATACAAGCCAAAGTCCCTCTGGAGCCACTCGATATCAGAGTCGGAGCCGTGAAATACCTGAGAACAGGAAAAAAAAGCACATTCAGTACCCCTCAGTACCTCTCCTTGGTGAGGTACTAAGTTTTTTTTTGACTGCTTAGATCCAGAAAGTATTTGAACCAAAAATATTAAAGCCTGGTGGTCACACCATGTGACATTTTTTTCATTTGGATTATTTCCACAGATCTCTTAGTAGTTCATGCCCACGCATCACACTTACTCACAGGTATCCTAGTGAGTGAGTCATCGTGGTTCCCACACACCACAGGACACACGCCGACTTTATTAAAACATAACAGAACTGTTGGGCTCTGAGGCATCTCAAAGAAATCCTGGCTCAGAAGTTTTTTAAGATTAAATCTTCATAAACTTATCAGCACTACAGTGGTACACTACACCACTACAGAGATTTTTCTTCTCCAGGTTCCTACTTAATTTCAATAGAAGATGATTCGACTGTTCAGATGCAACCAGTTCATAAGACAGTCTGAGCCAGCATGAATTTCATGCGCATAAAAAAATATTCCCTTGGGGACATTTTAATTGCTGAGATTTAGGAATGCGATGACACGGCTAAACACGGCTTTATGACGCACACCAATACTGCGAGCGGAACAAGTGGTCAGACGACTAGACAGGTTTCCTTTAAACACCCTCCACTTTAATTATCTACACCACTTAATTGGAAGTAAAATCTAAAGGGAAGGCACCAGAAATATCTGCCATAACTGCCCACTGCATTGTAAAGCCCTAAAGCACATAACTGCTATATGTGTCCAGTTGTTCAAAGCTGAACTAGGAGGTAGGTTTTTACAACTGACAGATTGTAACTTTACCATATTTATTTTCAGTGAAGTGGTCTAGTTACCACAATGTGCGTATTTAAAATCTGTGGTAAAGCTGTGTCTAGCAGAGTTGCCTTGCCCTCGAGCTGCTGAATGAATTGTTCACTCATAACAGAGGGCACATAGGAATGGTGGAGACAGCCACACAGACCACTCAGTGGCCCTTTATGAAAACAAATCTAATTTAAGACCTTGCAATCTCATCTTCACTTTAGCATGTGGGACCTTTACATATAAATGAACGTCTGTTACATTTAAGCCCTTGCCAATCGAGTTCACAAAATGCTGATTAAATGCCAGGTAAATGTCTGTATTTGCAGTCCAATGGAGTTGGTCGGTGTCGGTGGCAACATTCCCACTCTGCATTTTATGTAAACCAGCAATGATTGGGGAGGGGATGTTTATTAGGGGATGTTTTATTAGTGAGAATTGTTTATTTTGTTTGTTATGATTGTACAGTTTGTGCTTTTATGCTTTGGCATCACCATAGTGTATGCAGCGATGCCAATTAAGCCAACTGAATTTAAACTGAACCGAGATGAATCAACTCTCTCTCTACATGCCTCTGGAACATTAGTGACAGAGTAGGCTACAGCAACTAGGAGTATGGCAGAGAGGAAAAACCTAAGAAGGATCCAATAAAAGTTTCTGATCCTCAAGACAAAAAAAAAAGAAACTTGCCGTTCAGAGGAAGGATTACATTCAAAAAAGGAAGGACAACGACAACCATTGGTGTGGCTAGAGAGAACAGAAGGGACTGAGGGCAGACACAGATGTCATGGTATTGCTCTTGGACAGTAGGGCTGGGTATCATTTAAAAATGGACAATACCAGTACCCTTAAAGTGACACCAATTCTAATAGAGTACTTAATTCGATAACTTGGTTAATATGCCACTTGATGAATTAATAGTATTTGATTGGTATTATTTTTTTGTTGATATGGACAAGCAATGTGTTCTATTTTCTTTTGTTTTTTATTGTTTGAAATAACTGTTGTGGAAAAATAATGGAAAATTGTGTCAGATCACTCCTTATCCTAATTAGGTCATCCACACACGATCAGAGTGAGGAGAAAACAGTTTAGTGGCCACTGTGAAAAAGAAATATAAGTTAAGTTTTTGATCCTTTTCTTTATAGTCAACTGTGGAGAATAATACCTTCACTGCTAGAAGGGGAGACAAACGTTCCCCACTGCAGGTTTAAGTCATAGAAGAGGCCACTGGAAAAAATGATTCACAGTGCTGTTCCTTTACCTTGACAATAGACGGGTCAGTGAACGCCTCATTCAGGATGTACATCTCGCTGCGGAGCTCCAAGGTGTCAATAATGAAGTCCTCTTCTCTGGTGGAGATCTGCATCAGACTGGTAAGGCCGAGGAAACTCCTGTAGGAATGGTGCTGTGACGGAGGAAAGACAGTTAACACAACTTCTGCTTCTATACAACAACCTACAAGATGTCGTACTGGCTCACATTATATTGTACAGGCACATATGAAATTGTGCCCACTCCCTGTGTACATCCAAGATTTTTTTAAATCCTGTACCTCAAGGTCCACTGCAAATTCAGACAATTTGCACAGCTTCTCATTCAGAGCCACCAGATCATCCAGTGCATCAATGAAGGACAGCTTGGTCTCCGCCATTGGTTTATACATCTAAAAATAATCCACAAACAACTGATTTAGTAGAGGCCTAACCAACAATGATGAGCTCATATTGTAGCATCACAGTAACTTGCCTGTGGTTCTGGCTTAGACAGAAGCCTTTCTGGTATTGTAAGATGATCCAATTCATATTGGTATGGGTGTGCAAACCTACATGGATCAAAATCATATGTTAAGATGGACAACGAGAAATGGTATACTGTTAATACTACGCAACGGACAAGTCTTACATGTCTTCTACATGTTCCTGCGTTCTCTGCTGGTGAATGAAATCAGCCAATGCAGCCGGTACATCAAGGTCCTCAGGCCTCTCTTTACGGATTTGTTTGTTGGTGAAATCTATGATGGGAGAGCAAGAGAGCAAATAGATTGCACATGTTAAGGAGTCACTGTTATATGACTCTCATAAAAACAACAGATGGGAAGAACATGAGAGTGAGAAGTATGTCTTACAAGACGGAAGAGGCTTTATGGCATTGGGCTTGATGAAGATCTTGGGGATAAATGGTGTGTTGCTGTTGTCGACCTTTTCCTTGAATTTCAGCTGTGGCCTCGCAACATTCTTGGCGTGGAGCAGTCGGAACATCTCAGAACGACTGCCAGAGCCTGAACCCTGACCAACAAAAGCATTGTTTTCCAAAATAAATTTTTTATCAAGTGTTCCAAAAAGAACCCAAACAACTTTCTAGCGCTTTAAGTACTTAAACGCCAGGACTGGCACATAATGTTTAAGCTTGAACACAGCCCAAAAAACTGGCATCTGCAGTTTAAGAGCTGAGAGGTTAATTAGCCAACCTTGCGATTCCAGCTGGAAACGACAATCTTGGGAGGCTGAAACCCTGCAGGCATGACAGGCTGCTGGCTCCGGTTCACCCCATCAGCTTCATCAAGAAGAATCCCCTGGAAATCAGATACAAGAGCTCCATTGGTTTGCAAAGACTCTTTTTATGAAGAAATCTGTGTAACACCAAAGCTATAGGTCAATACCACTCTCTCGAGGATGACGTCGTTCGAGTCAACAACCAAGTCAAACCTCTCCTCCAGCCCTGTCAGCTTGTTCCGGTCCCTCATGTGAGATCTGCAGCCGTGGTGCTGCATTATCTGACTCATGCTAACACAGGAGAAAGAAAATAATTAATTTATCTTTTTTGATAAACAACAAGTGGCAGGTTACCCAGCAAACCCACTCTTGTGTTTGCATGTCTGAGGTTTCATCACAGACTTTAAATGGACTACAAGAGTGAAGTTGCAGTGTGTGGTCTGATAATGCAAAAACTGGGATCAATTTTTCCTTCATCTGCTAGGGCACGACACATCAACACAACTCTGTTTCTCTTCACCAACTGTGCAAATTCACATGTTTACGTTCAGCAAAGGTGAGCTTTTCTGTGCGAATGTGCTGGAGGTCCACAGCTCCTGACAAAAACTTATTCTTGAATTTGTCAGTTACATGGGCTTCAAAGTAAGCATATTAGAGGAGGAGCGAACACTGGTCCAAGTCTGCCTGAGGCAAAACTCAAGTGTCAATCGACATACTAGTATATACTCACTAGTAGAGTGCAAGGATTAGATTCCCAATCATTTTGATAATCAATTTATCGCTTTGAGTCCTTTTTTTAAGAAAAAAAACCCCAACTTTCATATTCTCAGATTTCAGCATTTCAAATGTGAATATTTTCTGGTTTCTTTATGTCTGTATGACAGTAAACAGAACATATATGGGTTGTGGACTGAAGACAACATTTGAGGACGTCACCTTGGGCTTTGGGAAACACTGATGAACATTTTTCACTATTGTCTGGACCTAACAACTAATTGATTTATCGAGAAAATTATCAACAGATTAATAGATAATGAAAATAATTGTAAACCTGATGATACACAGAGCAACTTTTAGAACAATCGTGCAGGGCAACGTTGTTGTAAATGGTAATGCATAAGGATTACTACCGTAATCCCCATCAACCACCAGTCCGCCACCCGCCCCGCGCCGCCACTATGCATTTAAAACATAGTCGGACTTGCCTCTAGCAACATTGCCCAGCAACATTACTCAAAAGGTTGCCCCGTGTATCATCAGCCTTAGTTGTGACCGTTCTCACCAGTGCAAGAGCTTATCTCCTTGACTTTCACAGAATTCCTGGAATCCCGGGAAGCTCCTATAGAAATCATATTCATCCCCAGCTTGAGGCAAGGCGGCGGATGCTTTGGTGGCGGATAACACAGCACCAAATCCATACTGCAGAGGAAGGACAATGCCATTTGTCAAACAGGATTTCAATCAAATCAAATGCTGTACAATCAACCTATGGCAATGCCTAATGTCACATAAAGCTTTTCAGTTCAAGTGTTAGTTTCCATGAGGAACTTCATCTGTGCAGTGTACAAAGAAGACAAATACAACAATCACAGACAACCACAGCACAGTCATAGTGCTGTTAACTGTTAGTTAACTGTTAGTTAACAGGTGGGGATAAGAAACAACACAACACCAATCACCACTCAACTTTTCAACTAAAAACAAGAAGGTTACACAGTGACACATGTCGGTTGCACAGATTATCTTTTAGTTTATATTTCACTAGTGGAAAGATAATTAGCAATGTCTCGTTTTAGCCACATATCTTCTAAAAACAATAACGATCCACTGGTGACAGTTTCTAAAATGTGTTTACTTTAACGTTCCTCCATTCACAGCCATCACTTTATCTATCTATGGTAAATAACGTTAGCTTTGAGTTCAGTTACATTGCTTGAGCTTTGGCGCTGTCCAAAGTGAGTTATTTTAAACCAATCACTTTCAGATGTGTCAGTATTTTTCTGGTGAAAACATTAACCGACAGAATAGACCTATATGCAAATTTGCCACCAGTAAACTAAACTCACATGAAAATATTTTAACTTGAAACAGGCTTTTTTTAAAGCTAACGTTAACTTACATAGCACACCGAAGAGGCTCAGCTATCGTGTTGTCGACCATTACCACGCCAATTACTTGAATAAACATGAACTGAGATCATGTATGAACACATAACTCTGCGTGTTTTCTACCTAATTTATAATGTGACTGCAGCTCTAAGTTAGCCAACAAGCGCATCCACGTTGCCCACCTGACTGCTAGCCTGAACTCAAAAACTCTGCGTCCAGCTCGGTCAGCTCACTTACTTTAACAAATGCGTCCACGTCTTTAAAACCGGGACACAGGTCGTCTTTTTCCTCGTCGTTGGTGTCTGAATTTGTGTCTTGATGGCCTCTGTTTGTGGAATCATTACTCTTGGAGGAAGCCATCGTCTAGTTTGATACTGTGTACATGTGAGCCGCAGGAAACAGCCCCTTTCCTTAACGTTTTCTTCTGAACCCCTGGGACGGACGCAGAGGGTGGACAGCGCCACCTAAAGGTGTGGAGGGACCGGCCGCAGAAGGACGTATTGCATTTTCTAAAATTTATCTTTTCGGACATATTGCTACATGACAATATGTAAAAGGTTTGTTCATGAAATTTCTAACTTTTATTTTATATATCTGTAACATTACAGATATTCGTTATGTTAGTGTTGTGTCAGACTGAGCTCCAAATCAAGACTGGTCATGAATCTTAGCATTTTACCACTGCATAGCCAGGCCCCATCAGTGTACCTATTTAATGCAGCGACACTGCAGACACGGCCTTATCTCCCCCTGGCTCACCCACCCAACCTGAAAGTGTTGCACCAGGATGCTGGTACCATGAGGGGGCAGTGTTGACATTTGCAATCTGCAGCAGCTATGCCACAAGACTATGCTCTATATTTCTGGGGATAAGGGGAGAAGTAATATGCACCAATCACGTCTTAAATCTCAACCATATCTGAATCCAGCAATAGAGGTGATACTGTGGGTATTCTAAATACATAACACTGTCCCTTTAGAGTCTGGTGTAGAAAGCAGTAGCCTAGTGATTGTGATTCAGTGGTCAATAGCATGTGAAGAGCCATTGCCTAAGTATTGACACACCAGCTCATTACGGATGATCTGTGGTGTGTAGGGAGAAACCTCTCTTTTCTTCACTTCCCCTTCCTATTGATCTCTTCACAGGGTCTTCTTATTATCTTAAAAGCATCTCTGCAACACTGGCACAATCAATATTTCACAGTAGCTTTCCATGTCATTCTGTTGTTTTAGTGGAAGGTTTCTGAACATCAGCAGATACATGCTCTAATAATCCAAAGAAATGGATCACTATTCTTTGCAAAGGCTTCAGTACAAAGCCAACTGCTTGAGTTTTAGATTGTCATTGTCTATTCTTACAAATATTGCATTTGATAGTTATATTCAAAACATCCTTATTTAATAAAACAATTAGTGCAGTTTAGGCAGAAAACGTCCCTGTGAATGTGTTATCCACTGCATGTGACATCACAGTTGCCATTTACTCTCATTTATATGCTTTTTTGATAATATTATGCATTTTATAGCTTTGATGGTGCCCCAAGGCGCCACTTAAATTCTTCCTGCAGTAAAAGACACTAAAACTGCTGATGCTGAAAATGACACCATGCCACACATAATTCAAAGAAATCCAAGAGAAAATCCTCAGTGAATTGTTTTTATTAACTCCTTCATTTAGAAAACACAAATGCACCAAACAATATCATACATGCACAGCTTCAGCATATCAAGATCAGCTGATGACTTTTCAATGTGAAAACATTACCGCCACGATCTCACAGAGATCACCCGGACATCAAAATACTGAGGAGTCACAACAGAAAGGCCAAGCGTTGTCACCCAGAGCTATAGCTGCATTTTTTCACCCAGCTTTATGGAATTACAAAATTTTGGGCAACTCATTTATTCATGTTCTGATCAATTCTGCCTTTTTTATCTTTAAAGTAGCAAGAAAATTGTAAAGTTGTATTGATATAAAAAGACTTACTTGTAGATAGTACTACTTGTATCATCTGCTGTGCACACTTACCTTGTAACAGGTAGCGTTTGTGTCATTGCACCAAAAGGCAATGAGTGGTAGCAGCTGCTAAGAAATGTTACTCTCTGCTCCTGTATTTTTTAGATTCTGGGTATGACTGAGAATTACAATTGGAAGTAGGACACAACAATTTGGGCTCCCAGTTGGGGGCGTTGCTTCAAATCACAACAAAATACCAACAATACTGTATGTACAGCATACGGTATGAAGGCAAGAGAATTCTCATTGCACTGGCTTTTGAACTAGCCAATACTGGCTGTTCATTGTTATTTTAAAGCAACACTTGACCTTTGTGCAGAAGTTTAGCAACAAAACAAATTAAACTGAACAATCAGGAACCATATCAAACATTGAAAAAAAAGAGAAAATCAATGTCAAAATTAAAATATCTCCACAGTACTGATACGTTACAAAACAAAGAGGTTGGCAATGCTTTTATGTACCCAAGACACAAGTTCATAAGCTGTGTAATGTTGTCTTTTTTCAGTTCATATAATTAATAAATCAGCCAGAAAGATGTGTGTCCTGTGTAAACATCTGTTAGCTTACCAATGACATTCTGTGATGAAAGAATGCATACAGATTAACCACACGGAAAGCCACAAAAACAACATAACAAGTTTCAAAGACTGGTTTCAGAAAGTTATCAACACTCGTTGTGGGAAGAGAACCTTTTAATTTCTACATTTAATACAAACTATGTCCTGCAAGTTGCACCTGACCTGGCCTTGGATTCTGGAGCTTTTTTCCCACTTGTTCCTTTGCACTGGCAATCCATTGCTATTTGATAGAAAAATAAGACATTTCAACTCCTCCCTGTGTTAAACTTAGTTTTTCTACCTCCCATATTGACCTTGTGTTACTCTATTTGAATGTCCACAATGCTTCAGTTGCCCAAAGCCCTGAACCATGGTTCAGTACAAGTAATGAGTTTAAACAATTTTTTTTCCAAATAGCAGAATTGTCTTCTTGAAAACAGTTGTAAGGTATGGTAATAACCACGCACACCCACACTCTTACACACACGTACGTACACACGTATGTACACACACACTTACACAAACACACACGTACGTACACACACACACATATACACAAACGTACGTACACACACACACACACACACACACACACACACACACCCTTGAATCTTCCCGGTGTCATCTTGATGGGATTGTCCTGATTTAGTCCCCTCTAAATTCTGATATATTAATCTTATGTGGGTGTCATTAGTACCATTAATCCTGTGCCCTTTCCCATTGAAGCCCCTTAGGCCTGCTCTAATTTACTAAGATATTTGAATGTCTGATAAACCATGGCACATATCAGGCTTTCCATTCGTCAAGTCAGACTATTAAATAGACCCCTGTGTCGTGCTGACAGATTTGTGATCTATCTGCTCCTGCCACTATAGTGCTATTGAAAGGTATGGTGAAGCAGGTCTGAATACCTGAGCAGCGGGGTATCGCTGAAACACATAAATAAACAATGACAACACATACCACATTAAAAAGCCAATACAACTGACAAGAAAGGACAGATTCACAAAGTATTAGAACACAGCTGACCATACATTTTGCCAAATAATGTCTAAGCTGGTGGCTAGATTTCAATTATCAGACTGGCACAATTGGCAGCACTTTAAACCCCTCGTCTCCACTGCAATGGCTGATGATGCATGTTGATTGGCACGACTCCTATGTGTTTCCCAGATGGACGTAGACTACTGCTGCAACTAATGATTATTTCCAATTAAAGGATGTGTCTGTAAAATGTCAGAAAATGAAGAAAAATGCACATCACAATATCCCATAGCCCAAGGTGCAGTTTACCAAGGTCTTGTCTTGTCCGACCAACTGTTCAAAACCAAAAGCTATTACACCATGGCCACTGAGAATTTGGAATTCTGATTGGCTAGCAGGTGTCCCTTTATGTTTGGTAACAACCAGACACCTTCTGACACAGGCGTTTCATTACTATTATAAATGAATGCACCACTATTTATAAGTGATTTGGCAAAATGATTTTAAGTCAAGGGAAATATAACATTTGAAATTATCTTTCAGCCAAATCCCATAGTTTTTAACCAGCAAATGGATTTTGCTCAAAGAGTTGGTTCCACGACTGAAATTACATGACTGACATAAGGAACCTTGAGCTGAGCTTGTGAAACTATAGGTGAAGTGAAGACTGACTTTTCACGCTCAAAAAGTATTAAACTAACTATATTCTCTACTCTTGTATTTAGACTGTGTTGCTTTGTCATTTGAGTGCAGGGAAATATGCCTATTCGCTTTCTTGCTGAGCGTTAGATGAGAAAATCGATACCACACCGATGTCTGTGCATTTATAGTGTTTCACTCATTTGTAAACACATAGATGTGTAAAAATGACAGAAAAGAGCTTGAGAGAGAAGCTGCTTTGTTTGTTTTTAGGAAAGAACCCTCCACCCTCCCCACGAAGCTGTTCGACCATCCGACATGCATTTCTGATTAAGTATACTTGCCCCTTACAGATTCAACAAAGAAGATAAAACATGTTAATTAGTGAGCTTCATGGTAGGCATACTTGTGAACATATTTATGGCAATTTAGCCTAGTGGATTATGCTGCACATTTCAATTTGTTTTTTTGGCATGGCACGGCTGTTACAGTGCTGTAATGTTGCTGTTGTAATCTAATTGCCATCTGCTACAAAGAAGCAAGCTGCAAACTTTTAAGAGCCTACCAGTGGTGAGTTTTACATACTCAAAGGGAAATTTTAATGTTTGTGTGTTCAATACAGAGAGAAGTCCATGATGTTTTTAGCCTAGCTTAGCACAAAGACTCGAAGCAGGGAAAAGGTGGCGCTAAAAATTAAGTGATCTTATAACGCCACATTGGTCTGTATGATAAACTTGAGCTTGGGCCAGCAGTTTCCCGTGCTACACGGATGTTGTGCAAAAGCTTTGGCACCAATTGGGTACTACGTATTACCAATTCGGTAATACGCAAATATTATTTTTCCAAATAGCTGTTAAATAGAGTGAGATGGGGTGGGAGCTCATTTGAGCTGCATCTTATGATATAGGCCACTCCCCTTTCCACCTATAATATTCTATACAGACTCTATGGACCCTTATGATTAAAAGTTATTAAATTAATTTTGGAAAATTCCAAAAATACACAAGTTATAAAGGAACAACTTCCTGGAAGTTACGGTTAAAACAGTGAGTGATGTTATATCTCCACATATGTCAACCTGATTAACACAAAACGGGCCAGTATCCACTGCTGATTTTGACAGGCAATAGTTAATTAATTTAAAACATATTAAGTTATTATAAGTCCTTATGTGAGTGCTCTCATTAATAAATGTATTTTTGGATTCTTTGAAGAAGTCATATCTGTACCACTCACTGTCACATTCTCCGTTTGAGTACTGGAACATAACATAACACACAGGTCGAGGGATAGCAGAGCAGGAGGGTTTCCTTTCTATATCAATTAATAGTCTAACCTACCATATTTCTCCCCCATAGACTTGCACTGACTTTGAGTCTCAAAAATACAGAAAAGGCACGTCCTGTCTCAGTTCAATACAGGACACATCTTTTAGTGCCCAACTATGGGATGACTGGCAACCCTAAGACAGACTAGCTGTTTCCCCTGATTCCAGACTTTATGCTAATTGGCTTCACAATTATCCTGACATGTGACGGGTGTCAATCTTCTCTTCTAACTTGGCAAGAAAGCGAATAAATGTCTTTCTCAAGATGTGGAACTATTCCTTTCAACATGATTTTACAGTTAATGGGGATTTTGACTCTCTCTCAGCAGGATAATCAGACTGCATATCCATTTTGTTTAATTTCATTCCAAGGAAGGTCTGGAACCAGGCTCCAACTCTTGTGAAACATTCTCCTTCGTAGTATCAGTTTGTTTGGTGCCTAGCCGCATGTTGCCTATCAATACAAGCAGCAGGAATTCTAAGATACAGGAGGAATGGTGCATTTCATGTTGTTACTGTAAAATCAGAAAATGGTTTTTTTTTGTTTATTTTGATGACATTTAGCAGCTTGTTGGCATGTGGCCATGGTATAAAGCGGGATAATACCCTTCAGGCTGGATTCCGTGGAGACAAATAAATTGCAATCGAACACACACCTTATTGGGTATGTTTGGAATTTTTCCCAGAAAATGACATAAATGATTGTTGGTGATTATTTTCTGTCGATAGACTGACTGTTTCAACATTAGTGTGGAAGGAAATACACTGACAGTTGAATACCTCTCCCACTACTGCTGTGTACAGGCAGATGCAATCTTTGTGAAAGCAGAGTTAAGTCCAATCCATCAATTAGCGAGCTATAACAATAACTGGTCTGAGGCATTAAAACCTGTAGGAGCCCTCATGGTACATTCAGCTCTCCACAATCAAATGATAAAAGGTAAATGGCTAACACTGGCACTGTTTTATGAGTTTCATCTGGAACACAACCAACTTTTTATGGTGCACGTAAAGATGAAGGTGGTTGCAGTATGTTCTGAAACACTAAGTATCACTGACTAGTGTCTATAAGTGACGGTGTTACAAGAATCTCCAAAGGCACGGCCATGGGTGAATGAATGTTCTGACTCACCGATTCAGACGTGGAGAGGAAAATTTAAAATATTCAAAAATACAACTTCTCATCACGACCCTCCGCACAGTTCACTGAGACCTTCAATAATAAGAAACTGTGAGGAATTAAATGTTGAGGAAAGCATGTAGCTATCTTAGCAATAACAACAAGAAGGCTGAAACTACTTTGGCACATGAATGGAAGTAAGGCATCTGTATCATTTGAAAAAAGAATTGAAATGGAGCATTGTTCCCAACCAGCAAAAATTTCAAAACAGACCTACGTAAAAAAAAAAGAAAAGCTCAAGCATTTACTGTTAATTAAGTGTCTGACAGCACGCTCCACTCTAGTGCTGCCTCATACCCGCAAACTAACACTGCAAAATAGTGTGTGGTTACCTCCAATGCAAGAGAGGAAAAAAAAGAACTCAGCAACTTTCACGAATTAAGGAAAAAAATACCAATAAGAAGGTTGAAAAACAGAGCAGAGTTTGTCATTGTGTCATGACGTTGACCTGAATGTTGATATTGCAATGGCAAGGAGCAGAGAGAGGGGGGAGGAGTCCACACTCCAGGCTCTCGAGCCACGGGCACTCATACCTGGAACACACAGACAAAAAAAATAAACATATTACAATGATGTTAAACCTGGTGGAAGAAGCAGACAGTTGGCAGCAGCACCAACACTTCGGGACATCTATCTGAAATACTAATAGTTTCAGATTTAGAATTAGATTATTACTTATCTTAAGGTTTAGCGCTTTGCTAAATTATATGTAAAAACAGATGAAAACAGATTTGCCAAAACATTCTGAAAATTAGATACTTAATTATACTTTATTTTGAAAATGTAAAAAAAACAACAAGAAAAACAAAACGATATATATACAAACATGCATACATATATGAAATTAAAATTAAAATAACAGCTACATAATTTCATGTACTTCTCAGCACAATCTTTAAAAATGATTGTAAGTGGTTCAAATTAGAAATTCCCATGTTCAAAAAGGAGTAGGAAGAAGTTCATAACAAACTTTTCAAGTCCTACCCCATTTCTCTTTATTTGTTTTTAACCTTTAGCTGAATACAAAACAAATTGATGCTTCTCATTTATTTCCATCTATCTGAAGCAAATCAATTAATAACACCTTCATACTAAACTTAATATGTAGACCTAGGAACCTGTATACAATACTAACCTCTCGAGT
>JAPMOB010242981.1:2081-16390 GCA_029875015.1 Lepomis gibbosus | reverse complement strand
TCAAAAATGTATCCAGTTTAAATCATCGAATAAAAAAGTATTAAATTGTTTCCAAATGAAAAACCTCGTAATATTAAAATACACAATGTTTTTGAACATTTATGCTGGGGAGGGGCTCTAGTAGTGAAACTAAAATTTAATCTTTATTTAAATCTGTCAAAACCATGTATTTCTTGCCGTATTCCGTCAGTCCCTGCCATGGAGTCCTGGGTGCAGCCTCCTGAAGCTTGAATAATTGGGGGTGTTTCATTCAAATTACACACGTTTTCAGCCGCCGCATTTATCAACACCAGGTGGTGCGTACACCTGGATTTCAAAGGTACGCACAGCTTCATAAATCAGGCGCTGAGAACAGTGTAAGCATAATCTCACGCACAAAAATACGCCCGTTTCTACGCAAGAATGATAAATGAGGGCCAATCTTCTACATCTACCGCTCTGCCATCCCTACACACAAAGCAATCCCAATCCTGGCTGTTCTCATCTGTGACACCACGATGGTGGAACAAGCTACCACATGCCATCAGAGCCGGGGCGTCCCTCTCCAACTTCAAGAAGTTCTTGAAAACTCATCCCTTCCGAGAACACTTTCTCTTATAACACCTCTAACTCCTAACCTCTAACATGCACTTCCAGTGCCCTTCTTCTATCTCCCTACAATTCTCTTGTATCGATTGCACTTTTTTTAAACTCTTACTTCCCTAGATATTTACCCCATTGATGCCATATAAACTATTAGCTCTTACTAGGATTTATTGCTGCCCTTACTAGTATGTATTGTCAGTTGTAGACCTTGTGCTGTATTGATGCTTTGTTGATGCTTGTATGTTCTTCCTCAAATGTAAGTCACCAGAGATAAAAGCGTCTGCCAAATGAGTAAATGTAAATGTTTATGTGTATTGTGCAGATATGAGAGTGGTAATTGAATAAGTAGCACATCCTCACACTCAAATGAACAAATAGGTTGTTGACAGTTTTCCAAAACAATATATATGTCATTTCTAAAAGTACAATGACATATAATTCCTCAAAATGACATGTAAGAGGACCAACGTCACATGACGTTTTAACAAGTGGTAAATGTTGTGAAACAGTGTTAGTTTGGTTAGGTTTAGGCAACAAATCCAATTGCTTAGATTTAGAAATCTAAATGTGACGTAAGTCATCAGAAACATCATACAGTAATGTGATTTAACTTAAAACTTGACAACTTTAACTTTCTTTCCCACAGAACTCAAAACTTAATCTCCTGAGTGAAAGTCCTGAGTTTACTTGACACATCCACCTCTACTACACTTCTTACCCAGACTTTGTCGCTCTTTATGCTACATCAATTGACATCTTTTGCCAGTAGAGGTCACGGCCTAACAAAAAACATAAATATGGGTTGTAATGAGCTATATAATAATTGACCTATATGGCTGTTTCTCCGGGAGCCAAGGCTGTTCAACTCCCTTTGGTTGCCTATGATTTCCATGTGAATGTTTGACCCTCAGGGTAAGCGCTCTGGTGACTTCAATCCTGACAATGGTGTGTCTGCACTGATGTTGCACAAGTCAATCGGCTGTAACAGGTGCACTGGAGGTTGAAGACACAGCTACATGTTGTGAACATGGACATAACATAGTGTCAATGATTTAGAGACGATATGGGAACAATTACTACACCTTTATGTCATGTAGAACAGCAACATATGTTTGTATAATTTACTAAAAATGTTATATTTGTTTTTCTTTTACATTGCATGTCTGGGGGAAAAACACTTACTCACACCCTACTGTGTATACACATATGCAGTAGATATAAATGTGCATGCATAAAATATGTTTAAAAAAATATTACACCTGTATGTACACTAAATATGTAGCATGCACTTAAAACAGTGACTGTGACGTTTCACGAGCTGAGGTGCATGCAACATTTACCAAAAACATTGACATGAAAGAAGCTGTTGAGAAACATTAAAATGTATGCCATTTCAAGACGGATATGAGAATAGAATCACTGACCGGAGTCCCTCTCTTTGGGAACAAAATCTATCTTAAGACACTGGTACACACATTGAAATAGAGAAACCAAGACCTTGCGAAAACAATTGATCAG
Source organism: Lepomis gibbosus (assembly GCA_029875015.1). Classification (NCBI taxonomy): domain Eukaryota; kingdom Metazoa; phylum Chordata; class Actinopteri; order Centrarchiformes; family Centrarchidae; genus Lepomis; species Lepomis gibbosus. The sequence continues at coordinate 14,287 of JAPMOB010242981.1, read as the reverse complement.
TTAAATTTGACTTTGAGTGTTTGTTTACATGTGATCAATGTTAACTCCTGCATGGAAAATCTCAGTGGCTGCAGCTGCGCTCATTAAACTGTTCAATGTAAAATCAAAGTATTCTAAGTTATTGTGAACATTTCAAATGAACATGAATGTATTATTGAGGTTATCCTAAATACTTTAGTGCAGGGCCTGTGTGTAGTTCAGCATCATCTGGCAGACCCAGAGGCATTTTATCACTTAACATTATGTTATGCCCAACTGACTTAATGATTTTCTATACAGGTCAACGAAGGTCAAAAACACTTCAAAACAACAAAATCCTCAGCTGACAGTGCAGGTTAACAGTTAGTTTGTAAGTCATGCTGCTCTGATGTTGTAGCCAGGAGTGAACTCCTCTGAAGTCCTTCATGCACTACAATGTTACCAGGGGTGCACTGAGTGAGAGCCTAACTCCAGCAGACTGAAAAGGAGCTTTAAATACTCTTTATATATTCCTCAGTAAGCGAATCAAGTGCTTGAAATGTAGTCTTGTAATGTAAGCTCTTGATGAGTGACACCATGTAGAACAGAAAATGCCTCTGCAAAATGCCATGGGGACCAAATATGAGGACAAGCAATATCCCAACAGTAAGACAGTAACATGCTTAAGTTATTGCCATCAGGTTCTTATCTGTTGCAGATATATCAATAATAGGCTACTGGCTTCCCCTAAATTGCAGTATAGCATCCCCAGTCAAATCACCACTGCCTCCCCAAAAAGAAAATACAATACAGTGTAATAATTCTTTAGGGTATGCAGTTATTATTTCAAATCCAAATAATACCTCATAAAATGTTTTGTGTTTTCATCGTCTGACATCTAAACACGTCAACGGTGGATAGAGAGAAAACGCGCGACATTGATGCCACCGCTGAATGAGAAGAACGTATGCAGAAATCTGCACAAAGACGCACTTTCATGTTTTCAAGGTAAAAACTTTAATATCTGTTGAGCCCAGGCGCTATCTGATGTACAAAAGCCACGATGACCAGAACAACGAGGAGTGCGCTTCAGCATTTAGTTGCGTGCAGCTCAGAAGTAGATTCTGCCATGCATGGTGGTCGTGATAGTCAATGCATATGAATAAAGACTTAATACATAACTAGGCCTCTTTCTATCCCTCTTGCAATTCATTTGAACACACTGATACCACGCACTGTGCAGCCTGAACTGATTCCGACCATTATTCATTGATATCTCCCTTCCACGACTTGGTTGGCACGGAGGAGGAAAGTTGGCATGAGGCAACCGTGGCACCGATCGCCTCCATCCCGCTGTCCTGTTAGTGGCCAGTTAGTAGGATATTTCACTGTCACGTTTCACATAACCAATCAATCATTGACACTTAGGAAATTGTTAGACCCCACGCATGGATAGCAGGACTGCGTGAGAGGTTCCGACTGTGTGAAAATTATATGACGGGTTCACACTTACCGACGGCTAAATCCAGTAGATCTGCGCACAAGAGCAAGCACAACGAGAAGACGGTCATCTTTCCCTTATTTTGCAATAAATCCCAAACTCCATTTGCGTTTACATGGTCTCCGGGTTTCGGCTGTGTAATCCCCGCCATTCCAGAGGTATGCGATTGAAAGGTGCCCCCAAACTATTCATGATGCAGCTCAAGTCTTAGTGGAGAAATCGGAGAAGTTGACAATGAATACAGCATTCAGAGCGGCGAAAATAGAGCATCAGATTTAAAAAAATAAATGACTCAGTGGCTGCGATTACAGATCAAGCGGAGTGTTATTTTTTATCCTCCCAGTTTAGACAATAGCAATAGGGCTGCAGAGCCACGGAGCAGAGATAGGCTCTGGAAACAACGCTGAGGTTTGGATGAAAATCCCCCTCTCTCTCTCTCTCTCTCTCTCTCTCTCTCTCTCTCCTCCCGCCCTTTAGACAGACGCACAGTCATTCCTGATCATTCGCTCTTTTATTTCACACAATTTTCCTTAATCCTACCCTGGATTCAGACCACTCTAATTCTGTCCATTAAGCCGATTTACTTCCGTTGGATATTTTTTTCCTGTAAAAAACAACGGGTTTTAAAGATGCTCCGGTGCACCAGCCTATAATACAAGGAATAGGGATGCATTTAAAGCTGCGGACCATGTTCAGTCCATCAAACAATCAATTAGTTAATAATCAGAAGATATGTAGGCTTAATAAATGTCTTGATTTTCAAAACTCATTTTGGGCAGCCAACGAAAAGAGGTAAACTCCTTATTTTGCAAATGAAAAGGTGCTTCAGGTCAGTTTATTTTTGCCTTACACTCCCCTACATGTTGCCTTAATCAAAGATTCATTCAGCAGGACTTGTTCCTTGTTGCCCACTATAAGTCCACAAAATCTACAAAACTTTAATTGGAGAAGATAAACATATTAAAAATATTTTGTTGGAAAATCATTAAATGCCATAAAGGCTATTTGAACTTAAAGAGTAGGTGTGAAATGGGACCTGGTCAGCAGGTTATGGTCACTCTTATGGTTCATATTGGCTGCATCATTTGTCTCATTACACTCAAAAAAAAAATGGGTTGCTTCTGGTTAATTATGCTGGGTCATAAGTCTGGGTTGTTTGGGGTAGGGGCCTACTGTGAACACACACAGATTGTAATGGCTTCATTTGCAGCTAAACAGCTGGGTTGCTTTGACCCAGCTGCTGGTTTATTCTTTTTCCGTTCATCCTTTGTCGAACTTTATTCTCTTTTGTGGTCAGAGGTTCACATAACATATAGTGGACAGGAATTTGTGGTGTTATTGTTTATGATTTTATGACACGTATTAATTAGCTAGCAATATTTTACAAGATTCTAGCTAGCTAGCTAGCTAAGTAAATAACTACTATAATGTTCTGATAACCACACTAGGTTCAAGGTAAACTTTGGTATTTTTCAACCTGGATCCCATTTTCCCATGTTTTTGAAAAGTGTGGATTCAGGTGGGGATTCCACCTGAGATGAAGTGACCATTTTTACTGGCAGAATGATACAGTAGGCTATAGGCTTGCTATGAATGGCTGCAATGCTATTTGTAAATGCCACTTACATAAAAATTACACCCACATTAAAATTATATTCCACATGTTGTCATAAATATAACAATGACATTTTCAAAAAAATCTAATTAGCATACCTCTGCTGTCACAAAGATGAACCACTTTTACATTAGTCACATCTGATTAATAGATGTAGACTGAAATAATAGGGAGTTTAATTTGGTTTGTAATTTTTCTGTCATTATGGTCATCTCCAAAATCACAAGAAGTGTTCAAGAGTGATGAGGCCACCGGGCACATTGTCAAGACTCCCCAAGCTTTGACAGGTGCCTCAGGCTATGCTATTCTAATCAGCATCACCTTAGCAAGGTTAGCCCTGGTTTGCTACTCTCTTTTGCTCTGAAATTGTGTTTGCAGCACTTTAAACCTTTTGTGAAATGGTCCTCAGGGTTCTTTCAAAGCTTTTTCAAAGTCCAGGCAATAAGTGATTCAGGAAGACAGCCACCAGCATGCCAAATCCATTCCCCCAAAAATATGAATTCAGTTGAATAAAGCCATTGGTTTCCCATTTTCAGCAAACCTGACTCAATATATCAAGGCCATAAACTTGTATTGATCTGAGTAGCAGTGATCCAGTAAGACCTTTATACAGGAACCCAGAAAGCTGTTTTTCAGCACGTAACAATTTGGTGGTCCATACATTCTGTACAGTTCAGTGTTGTTGCACTGCATGACAAGCGTCCAATAATGAGTAATATGTTGAACAAGCTGTTTGTCAAAAGACAACAGTGTGGAAAGAAAAAGGTGTCAAAAATAAATAAATTTAAACTCTTAAGAACTTGTTAATCCAGTGCCAGCAACTCTCCCACACTCCCACTCCCTACCTTTACTGCCGACAGAGTAGGGAGGATGCTTCCTTGGTTAAGGTCTGCAGTACTAATGCATCACACATCTCTAGAGGGCAGTGTCAACAACAATTTGTTGGGGTAACATAGCTCAACGTGTTGCTGTCCATATGGCATCTAACCCACTAACAAAGAGGGGTCTTAAGTCTTGTGAGAGTCCACATACTGTTTCCGTGTGCTAGTCTTTCTCTTTGTACCATAGGCACCAATCAATAAGCCTTGAAATGTTTTTAGCTTTTGATTTAGGATCTGAGGATTTGTGAGGAGGAGGAAACCTGACGCAGATAGAACCGACTCCATCTTGGTGAGGATTACTCTGTCTCCTCTCATTCTTCTTGTCTTTCCAGTCATCATTAAGTACTTGTTCCTTTGAATTACTTTGTTGTGATGCCTGTCTCATTCTTACTAACCCATTTACTATTTTGTGAGTACATACAGTTGCTGACTGCCCCTGGACTATCGGAGATTCATTTTGGTCAGTCATTTACTCATAGCTATTGGGTGGACACAGTTCTTTTCTAATGATTTACTAGCATGCACATTAGTTTGCTTAGCAGCACCTTGTGTAATTACATGTTTTTATTTAAATAGAGTTCAAATAAAGTTCAGCAAGCCCAATGAAACTCTCTACCATTAAAACCAGAGGTGAGCACACACTGTAGGCAATATTTAACTAGATGACATGGAATAAATATGTTTAAACATAGACTAAGGAATTAGGGTTCTGACATGTGACCATATGGCCTCATGTTTGTTCCTGTGATCAGCCTTAGAAAAACATTTAAACATTAACGTATACTTGAAATTAAAGCTTCCAAATCAGTAGTTTCATTTGAACCACAGCCGGAAACATACAAATCCAAATCAAAACGGTTGTTGTTGCGTGCATACTTTGGGCCATGTATTTCCATTTATTTTAGTGTCAAGAGGATCATGGGAATCATGTCTTCTGAATGGGAAACTTAGAAACTTGCATTTATGAGATCTGGTAAGATTTGTAGCTGTGCTGTCACATCCTAAAAATGTCATCAACAAGTTTTCAGAAAAATCCGTAACATAAAATTTTTTAATGTTTATTTTTCAGAGCTCAGTCTCGTCATTGACAGTGTCAGGCACCTTGATCAGCGGTCGTGACACCCCAGTGAGGAATGTCTTAATGATCCTGCTGAGCTGTACAGGAATACAGGACGATGCTCATCTATTGATCGTTTTGAACTTTCATGACAACTGAACCAATGCTATTTTGGATCAATAAAGTTTGCAGTTCTCTATGACTTTGTGATCCTTAACAGACAAAGTTATTAACCTGAAACCATGGTCATCTAGCTGACAAAAAACAATAATTGTCAGGCCGAAGTACTAAATGACAATTAAATGTTAAATTTCCTTGTATCATATTGTTTTGATGTTAAAGTTATAGGCATGTGGCAACTACATGCACATTTCTACAGCTAGTCTAGCATACACCTTATTTGTGTTTCCTGTGTTAACAAGAGTACCAATAAAAACAACTTATGGATATGTGGACCATCAGAAAAGCCTGATTAATTTCTGTTGGTTTTGAATAATAAATAAGTATATTAAGTCATTAAGTAATTTATTTACACAGTACATATAACTAAGAAAAAATATTAGGAAGAAACAATATAAATATCAGCAAACCTACAACTGAAGAACAATGGCTTGAATTTCTATCTCCTTTCTCCCAGGGCAGAATGCCTATGGCAATTATTGTAGCACAGCTACAATAATTTTATAACAAAATGTTTAACTGAATCAGTAATGCTGGCTTAACAGCCCAAATATCAACCTGATTCTGCATACTCTGCCCATTGGCAGATACGTGTAATTTACAGCATACGCAGCTCTAAGCTTGCTGTGTGGAACAGCACCCGAATCTTAAAAGGATCTGCCACTGGATCCATCTAGCAAGATGACATGAATGAGTTGTCTAAAGTGAGGTGTGTACACCAAACAGTGACGCGACCTTTGTGCTCAGAAATTGCGAACAGTAGTAGTGCAATCACATGGGAATCCATGAGGGAACTGCTGCTATCATCTGCCAAGTAGGCTTGGGCGGATTCATTTTGTGCTATTTTCATACCTGCCTGACATTTGACCTGGGTATACAGTATTTGACAGTATTGTGTAAAAAAAACAAAGGGAAAAAATGTAAAAGTTGAGTTAAATGTGAGTCATTGTAGCAAATAAGACATTGACTAGCTAACAGTGCTGCGTGTCTTATTTGCAATTAGCCTACTTAGAAAAGTCTTACTGAGTTTAAATACTTATGGCTCATAGAATAATAAATATATAAGTGCACTTCTTCCACAAATTGCTGCCGAAGAACCTGACACACTGACACATCACTAAGCTGAACACAGATGATGTGCACACAGCTTTGTCCGTGTTGACTGGCTCACAATTATCATCAGGACTAAACCAAAAACACTCCCAAAAAGGGCCAGAGGCATTTTCTTGTTTACTAGCCCTGTAAGTCCTCTTTCTCCACCACTCGCAGTGGCAAAATCCCTCCTTTTTGTGTGTGTAGTAAGTTTTTGGTTAAGCAAAAGAGAGCAAGCAGCAGGTGAAGAGGAAAAGGTGAGCCATGAATAACAGCAGTAAATGTGCAGTGTAGGTTACAGTTTGCCTGCGAACAAAGGTGGCAGCTTTAAGCTCACATATGTGGTGTTTACCAACAGCTGGAAAAGTTAAGGGGGTTATCGTGTTCATGGCAGTTTCACACAGCATCACCTGCCAACTTTAAGGGCACACGCTACAATGTGTCACCTCAGTACAGCATCTCCTATCAGTTTCATAGAAAGAGGACAGTCTGTAATTTGACGGTATTGAAAGTCATCATGGTTTTAGTGCCATTATTTCTTGTTGTATTCTTATTTAGACCTTTCCAAGTGTGTGATAATGTTTTATCACGCAATGCCTCTGTGTTCTCTATTAGGTTTTATTTGTTTATTTTAAGTTGTTTGTTTATTTTAAGTTAAGTGAATTTGTCGCTGTCAGGTGTTCATTGTCTAGCTTTGTTTTCTGTTGTCTGATTATTCTTTATCTGTTTCACCTGTTCACGCCTTCCCTGCTCATTTACCACTATATTTAATGCTCACCTCTGTTTAGTCCTTGATGTGTTTTTACTGTTAACTAACATGTTCTGTCCGGTCTCTGCATTTTAAATTACTCTGTTGAGTTTCTGGAATTACTGTTGGATTCTGCCTTTGTTGGACATCTGCCTTGCTTTCATGCAAACCTGTTTGGTTAGCTCTTCTGTTACCAAACTGTTCAATCTGCATTCTGCTCTGACTGGTGTCTGCATTTGGGTCTTGTTTCAACTTCCGGTGCACTCGGCAATTCTTACAGTGATACCATCAAACAAAAATGATTAGAGCCCGACCGATATATCGTTGTGCAGATATTATTGGCTGATGTGAGCTAAATCGGTAATGGCGTTTCTCATGATATGGAGAGTCAGATCCTTCACTCATGTCATGAGTGTTGCATAGTTTGCCTACCAGAGGGAGCTCTGCAACTCCCCTATTAACAACACTGCAGCATCACAGAACAAAACCATCAGCTGACCGGAATCTACCGAGCATGCAGAAAAAACTACGGAGAGTGGCTGTGTTCCCGGTGAGTTGGTCATTCTTCACATGAAATACATGACTAAAACAATATTAAATTTAAAAAAATATCCTCCGTCACTTCTCCTCTCCAGAATACATTCATGACCGTACTTGCTACCTTCCCATTTTTAGTAGTCCCCTCCCATATTCCTCCTGGGTCCCAGTAGTATTAATGTTACTGTAGGTGTATGGTGGAAACTGTGCGGTCCTGTTATTTCTCCTTAGTTTATCACTTCTAAATGTTCTCTAACATCACTTATAGCAGCTAATGCTGAACATAGCTAAATTCATAACAAAGCTAGCTAATGTCGTGTTTATCAGTGGAAGAGAGCTAACATTAATGAGCATTTAAACTATAGTGTTTATCATATTCTTCTGAACAAGTATCTAACATGGCTTCCCGCCAAACAAAGTTATCTTGCTCCTCTTTCAAAAGTGCAATGTTAATGTGAAAACTTTTGTTGTAAGTCCTAGTTGTAGACAGCCATGTAGTTTTAAATGCATGTAACATCAGCCTTTCCTCTGGGTCATGGTATCACAGATGGTGGTTGAAAAATTATCATAGGATTAAAAAATAACAAACAAACAGGATATAAACAAAAAATGTCTTTGAATAAATTAAAAAGTGCTAGTAAATGGATAAACCTAATGTCAATATTCTACATTGAAAACAGTAATTGTGGCATTATGTGTAAGGTAGCTACTGCATGACAAAAAAAATATTGCCTGTTGGAGAGCCCTGTTTGTCAGTATAATGTAATATAAGAATTGTAATGAAATTAGAAACATATGGTATTATTATTATTGTTAGTCCTAGTAATAGTAAAATACTATTATTTTATTTATAGTTTGTTTGGCAGTTTCACACAATAGGCTACATACACTATTTCCTTTGATGTTCATTAGTAGTAGTGCTCTGTAGTTTATAATGGAACTTTAAATATTTTTCGTAGTTTTGGCTTTTATTTATCTAAACTTAAATACAGTATATGTAGTTGTACTTTTGTTTAGCATTTTGATATGTTGTAGTGAACAAACCAGTGTGGATTTGTTCATTTTATATCAAATAAAGTTGGAGACCCCAAAGGTTTGCTTTCCCTAAGTGCTGTTTTGGGCAGTTTGATCGTAAAACTTGCCACCTCTGGTGAAGCTGAGATAAGACTTGATGCCCTGACTGTTAAAATGACAAGATTAACATTACACAGACACTAACCTCAACCTGAACCAGGCTGTGAGGACCTCCACAGCCATAAACTAAACAACCTCTAAACACACCCAAGACCAAAAAGGGCAGGTTAACCATGGTAACAAAGTTCCTCTTTCAGGCTACTTCCAAACACCAAAGAGCCATTAATTTGGACTCAACATGCCCTCTCACTTCCACAGGTAGGTGTGAGGAACTCCAGAACATCAGAGGAGGACAGCTCATTCTTGGGTGGACAAAGGAATACTGTCTCCTTATAACTTGCTATTACGTTGTTTAATTAAATAATCTTTAAGTTACTTAGCAGCTTCTGAGCAAATGATTGTTTTAAAGAAATAATCAGTAATCTTTAGTCTCCTCATGGAACCAGAGTTCCCCCAAGAGGACAAACTACGTATTACATGCCATCGTTCTGAAATGCCGCTTCGGCTGTGTAACGCAGTACTTATGTGTTCCTAATCTGATACCATGTTCAAGTAAGAACGTGTAACAGCCAATTTTATCCAGGAAATATTGAGTTAAGTCTCGTTCATTCTGAAATGCTGAAAATGTGTTTAACTGGTAACCATTCTAATATTACGACAATTAAGTAACTTTCCTTTCCTTGTTATCAAATGCTTAAAACTAAGAACGGTATTTGACATTAAAGGTTTGATTGTGGGAAGGTATTTGATTTAAATACATGCAAATAGATTTTTAAAATAGACATTAAAGTTAAAATTAAAGGGCCCCCTCCAGGGAAACACACCCCAGCAAACAAAAGCAGCGACATGCGCTCGCTCACGCTTCTCTTCTGTTGCTCTTCTACTCTTCTCTTGTACTGCTCTTGGCACGTGCTCAGAGCGTGCTCTGTCTCCCAGATCCCTTTGTCCTCGTCAAGCCACACACGCGGAACGCCGCGATCTTGGTTTTCCCCTCGTTTACTTGCTTTATATTCTGTTTTGGTTGGTTAAAATCTATTAAACAGTTTCAGTCGTGCAACTTTGAATTCAAGAACAACCAAGTTCTTTAAAGCTTATTGTAGTCGAGTGAACTTATACTGTTGTCAATCTCTTTCTTTCTCTTTCTTGCTGGGCTGCTTGATGTATATTTAACCGCATTTATGTCACCTTTAGTTAGTTAATAAATTCCATCGTAATCACAGGAACTGTGTGTGTGTGTGTATTGTTTAACTCCTGGTCACTGTAAAGGAGAATTTACTCCTTCGATATGAGATTGACTGATTGATTTAAGATAATTGAGTGATTATTAACTAACTGATCACTAGTGAATAATTGTGTAATTATTAAAACGTTACCCAGAGGTCCGGAGACTCTGGGCGAACTGAATCTCAGGTGGTGCCCTTTATCCGAGGTTTTTGAGTTAATAATTCTGAAATATTAATTTTCAAGTAGGTATGCTGCAATGTTATCTTGGTGAGACCATATAATAGCAAATGTTAGGGATAAACTTTGTTGTTATGTGTTTCTGAAAAGAAGAGAAAAAATGAATATCGGCAAAGAAAAAGTCCTCTAATATCGAAATCGATATCAGTCTTAAAAATCGGTGCAGTTTTTGTTCTTGAGTGGTATCAGCTAAGAGAGCAAATTTGTTTGTCTTACTCACTAAGAAAATTTATTGTGGCATTAAAAGAAACTGTGCATTAGGTCAGCTGCAAATCATTTCTTATTCTTTAGTTGTTCCTAATATGAGGTGATACTCAAGGATGGAAAAGTATCTCTGGCTGTCTTGATCTGGTCATAATACCCACATCTCACAGAAGAATTAGTGGTCATTCTGACTGGTCACAATGTTTGTGCACGCTCTTTATGCCATATGCCAAAGAATCTTACATGCACTAAAGTGATTTGAGAACATTTATGTTGCAAAGTATCAGTGAGTTGGGAGCTTCATCAGTGTTCATTGCCAGTACAAAACTATTGTGTAATCACAATAGAGGATCATTTTTATATGTATACCAGAGAGCTGTGAATAAGCTTTGTGTTAGATTTTTTTTACTCATTGCACATGGATAAGGAATTGCAACGGATTCTGATCTGGTCATTTTGGATGATGTAATGCATGCTATTCATTTAAACATATGTGAATTGATGTCAGTCTTGGATGCACGGCAGGCTTTCTCACTGCCTGCACCAAACTCACTGATAAGGGCCAAATAAAGCTGATGGTGCTGGACACATCACAGAATCTACATCTGAGGAGAGCCCAGTGGCACCCAATGGTTCACCATCAGCCTGGTGTGTAAGGGCCCTGACAGCTTCATTCCACTACAATAGACAGTTCATTTGTAATACATTCTTTCATAAGGCAACTAAGTCATTAAGTGAGGGAGGGATCCCTTTAAGGACACTATGCCTATAGATGAACATTAGATATCACAGCTTGACAATGCTCATCTCTTTCAATAGACTATGTATCCCTCAAGTTAATACTCAGTGTGAATTACTATCCAAATGTGGGGAAAGTGAATCGCCTCTTATCACCTGAAACCTTAATCTGAATATAAACTCTTAAGTCGTTAATGTAAACGCCCTGTCAGCTATAAACCATCTTTCAGTTTTGACCACTTTAATTGCTCAGGTATAGTAGGACTGATTTTAATTATTTCCATTACGCAACCTGAATGGCTTTCATGTTTATAGTCTGATGTGAGGAATATTTAATAAGACAATTAAAAGCTTCAGCACTACCATTAGTGCAGTGGTTCTCAAACTGGGGGGCGGGTGAGGTTAAACAGACCTTTTATTTATTTTTATTTTTATTTTATTGTTTATTTTTGCAGGGACAGCAGTAAGTTAAGAATTAATTGCACCAGAGTTAGCTAGAAGCTAATTTTCGTCTGTTGTTCATGGGCAGGTAGACAGAAAAAACAAACAACCACAGAACAACAAGTACACTACATAAAACAGCACAATATCTATGTCCATTAATTTGAGATTGATCAAATCAGCATGATAACAAGAATAACAAGAAGCAATCATTGGTAGTGACACATGCTGGCTTCAGCCAAAGCTTGAGGGTTGCTTTAAAAACTGCAAAGGTTCAAGATTTTCTAATGTTTGTGTAATTCAACTTCCCCACTACTTTAACATAGAAGTAGTGGGGAAGCTGACATAAAACAAAAGTCCTCTGATACTAGTAAGGCTATTCTGCTAACCTAAACATTTTCTTTATTTCAATCACCTGTACTGCCAATGAATGAGTAGTAAAATCCACTTTTGCTGTGGTGGGGGAGCATTCACTTTTTTCAGCTTCTGAAAAGGGGAGGGGGGGGGCACAAAACGTTTGAGAACCACTGCATTAATAAAATGTGACAGGCTGAGCACTGTAATGTACTGGCGGAAAAGATCCATCCATCCATCCATCCATCCATCCATCCATCCATCCATCCATCCATCCATCCATCCATCCATCCATCCATCCATCC
>JAPMOB010242977.1:0-23136 GCA_029875015.1 Lepomis gibbosus | reverse complement strand
AGAGGCTGGCTGGTGGGCTAGAAGAGGGGGCGGGTTGAAACACTGGCTTTCAGGTTCTGTAGGCTGTATGGGCTGGGTTTTCAGGACTGAGTTTCCAGGGATGATTCCTGAGACAGAGAGACATGGTTAAGTAACGAGGAAAAGAGACAAGTGAACAGCTCAGGCAGGCAAAAACAGGCAGCTAGCAAAATGCAAAAACGTTTTACAAACTGGCTTGAGTAGCAATACTCAATACTTTACTATTTGGCGGCGACTGGATGTATGGCTGCTCCGTAAGTGCTGCAGATGAGTAGATGCGGAGCAGGTACGGTGACGACCTCAGAGCCAAGTGTGTGAGAAGCCAGAGGCATGCCCCCCGAGCACTGCCAGGAGAGTGACACAGAACACCACAAGACAAAACTAAAACACACAAAGCACCCAGCACCCATAGACAAAGAATAAACACACCCAAACACCTAGACAGTCATCGCAGCAGAGGATTTGTGACATCCTGTCTTTCTCCACCTTATCTTTTGCGAATCTTCCATTCACTGGAAAGAATACTTTCTCTGTATCTCCTTTACAATAATTTACTATAATTGTTGAGGTGATTAAACTGCAAATATGAACAAATCAAATGTCACAAAAACACTTTGATAACTATATTTGAGTAATGTGATTTTCTTACAAGAAGAGACTGGATTGTTCAAATACAGTGTGCAGATTGAGGTGACTGTAGTTCACTAGAGATGTGAGAAATACGGTGGATAGAAAAAGTCTACACACCCCTGTTAAAATGCCAGGTTCTTATGATGTAAAATAATGAGAGAAAGAAATCATGTCAGAACTTTTCCCACCTTTTAATTTGAACAAAACAAATTGAAATTAAAAATAAAAACCCTTAAATAACCTGTTTGCATAAGTGTGCACACCCTTAGACTAATACTTTGTTGAAGCACCTTTTGATTTTCTTACAGCAGTCAGTCTTTTTGGGTAGGAGTCTATTAGCATTGCACATCTTGACATGGCAATTTTTGCCCACTCTTCTTTGCAAAAGTGCTCCAAATCTGTCAAATTGCGAGGACATCACCTCTGCACGGCCCTCTTCAGATCACCTTTCAGATGTTGAATTGGATTCAGCTCTGGGCTCTGGCTGGGCCATTCCAAAACATTAATCTTCTTCTGGTGAAGCCATGCTTTTGTGGATTTGGATATGTGCTTTGGGTCGTTGTCATGCTGAACAGTGAACTTCCTCTTCAACTTGAGCTTTCTAACCGACGCCTGAAGGTTTTGTGACAAAATTGCCTGGTATTTGGAACTGTTCATAATTCCCTCCACCCTGACTAAGGCTCCGGTTCCAGCTGAAGAAAAACAGCCCTAAAGCATGATGCTGCCACCACCATGCTTCACTGTGGGTATGGTGTTCCTTGGGTGATGTTCAGTGTTATTTTTGCGCCAAACATACCTTTTGGAATTATGGCCAAAAAGTTCTTCCTTGGTTTCATCAGACCATAACACATTTTCCTGCATGCTTTTGGGGTACTTGATGTTTGTTTTTGCAAACTTCAGCCGTGCTTGGATGTTTTTCTTTGTAAGAAAAGGCTTCCGTCTTCCCACCCTACCACATAGCCCATTCATATGAAGAATACGGGAGATAGTTGTCACATGTACCACACAGCCAAGTACTTGCCAGAAATTCCTGAAGTTCCTTTAATGTTGCTGTAGACCTCTTTTTTCATCAATTTTGGAGGGACGTCCAGTTCTTGGTAAAGTCACAGTTGTGCCATATTTTCTCCACTTAATGATGACTGCCTTCACTGTGTTCCATGGTATATCTAATGCTTTGGAAATTCTTTTGTACCCGTCTCCTGACTTATGTCTTTGAACAATCAGATCTCTCTGATGCTTTGAAAGCTCTCTGCGGACCATGGGTTTTGCTCGGAGATGCAACTAAGAAAATATCAGGAAAATCCTACTAGAACAGCTGAGCTTTATTTGTGATTAAACAGAGTCACTTTAAATCATGGCAGGTGTGTAATGACTTCTAGTTAACCTGAGTTTGAATGTGATTAGTTAATTTTGAACACAGCCACATCCCCAAGAGGGTGTGCACAAATGCAACCAGGTTATTGTAACCTGGTAACATTTTTCCCCCCTTTGTTTAATTATTGATTTGTTCACATTAAAGGTATATTCTGACATGAATAAGTTTTGACATGATTTATTTTTGTCTCTATTATTTTACATCATTACATCAAGAACCTGGCATTTTAACAGGGGTGTGTAGACTTTCTATCCACTGTAGATGAGGTGTAAAGAGGATTTTAATCAATGATGAACTTTCATGAGAATTTATGACAATACTCATTTGTGTAATTATGTCTTGTTGTATGATATTTGCATTTCTGGACACATTTGTGTAAATTTGTTTTCATGCTACTTTATAACTGACTAATGCCAGATCCTGTAGTTTAAAAAGCATTTTTACACATTTCCTTATTTTGACTCATGCCAAGTACCTGTCTTCGAAACTCTTAACTGTAACTTGTGTTGTGTCATGACACTGTTTTGATTAACAGGTGTATTGATTAAAATGCTGTGTAATTAGTATTCACACATTACAGTGTTTCGCTTCATGACACTCTTTGTTTGTGTTGTTTGTGAAAATGCAGTGTCATTTTATGTAACTTGCCTCTGAATGGACTAATTCTTTTAGTTTTCACACTTTGTATAATTCTATCAAATTCAAGTTTGGAGGAGAGACTGGAAGGATAAGTTATTTTTAATTCATGGCCAAAGTTATTGATAGTTAGTTAGTTAGTTAGTTAGTTAGTTAGTTAGTTAGTAGAAATTGAGCTTATATGACATGTGGCTGGGGTTACATGTACCCTTAATCTTAATGGTTAGTCTGATCCTCACTTAGGAGAAGGACTCCATCTATTTGTTTTTGGATAATGTTGAAATCTCTCAAACACTCTCTCCTTCTGATTCCCGCCGGACTATACCACACACACACACACACACACACACACACACACACACACACTGAAATGTATCCACAAAAAACTCTCTAACACAAGCACACTCTTAACATACACATACAGTACAGCCGACCCTCTCTGTTTGATAATGAGCTACACCTTCTCTCTATCATGTTCACTTATTTTTCTCATCACCACCACACATCGTGTGTTAGAGTGTGGCTTAGAGTGTGTGTGTGTGTGTTTCTTATTCCCCTTTTAAAGAGACCCTTTACACAGCTCTTTATCTGTATTGATTCACCTCTTTCTTCTGGTGAACGACAGAATATTCCTGCTTTCAAAGCAAAAGTAAATCAAGGGAAATATTGATCTGCAGGCTACGTTCGATCAGTGCATTATTTGCAGGCTGGAAATCTGAATATGTCCAGTATTTCATTTTCATTTCATAGCTCTCACGACACAGTCAAATGACAAATGACCGGCTTATTGTTTTACATACATTATGGATCATATTTTCTCATAACAACTGCTACTTCTGAAATGAATGGTACTTCATAAACAAAGCTGATGCTGAAGCGTGTACAACCAATTTGCATGTTAAACACCAGTTCAACAATCCAAAATTAACTGTAGACATCAGACCTACAGTATGTTCTCTGAAGTTTGAAATGTTCTCTGAAGTTTGAAATGTTCAGTGTCTGTATCTTACTATCTCACTGACAGCTGACAACATAAGGCGCCATTATGCTTCCAATGAAGTGTTTTTCAGTTGGTCAAGCAGCATCCCCCAGGTACCCCCTCCCCCAACAATTTTCTGAATTTCTGAAAACTGCGCAGGGCTGAGAATGATCATTTTTGTAACTTCTGAAGAGGTGTTAAAGTTGGCAGGGTTCTAACTTCTCTCTCTTTTATTTTATTTTATTTTTTTTTCCTGCCTGGCCCTTGGACAGACCTGGCTGGCTGATTGTTTGACTGTCTGGCTGTTTGCTTCACTGGCTGACGACAGGCATGAAGAAGAAATTGGCAGGTAGAATATAAACGAGTCTGCCAGCGAGTTGCCAGTCTGCCTACCTACAATCTGTCTTCTCCACCGCTTTCTATTGAAGGAAAGAAGGAATAACGCCAGTAAACATGCCAGTCTTGACAAATACTATAATGTAGTCTTCTTCTGCACCAATCAGTAATAATCTTCTTAATTTAGTTTCACCTGTGACATGCAACAGATCTTTCTTCCATGTTTTAAGACAATACCATTAGTGATGTTTAAAATATTAAATGACAAAACTAGTTGCTTAGCATTGCAAAAAAAGTGGAAAAATAATGTGCGCCTCTTTTCACTTTAGGCTATCCCAATTTGGAAACTACCATTTTAAAGTGAAAATTTTGCATTAGTAACTACTTATAAATGCAGTCTTATCCCATGAGGTTTGGAAAACAAACTTTGAATGAGGACAGGGAAAAGTGGATTATATGAGTTGACAGATTTATTACAGTGGCAGACAACTGACCTTCTTCTGCAGAAAAATGACAGCACTGGTGTTGTGTTTAAATATCTTACAGTAAACAACATGTTTACTTCCATTGCCAAAAGCTGAAAGAATGTGGTGTTATTGTAGCATATAGGCTGCAGCTAGTAGCCTATATGCTACAATAACAACATTGGTGTCTTAGCAGTGGGACTCGCACATGGGGTGGATCTTCTTGATGCAGCAACCCAAACTATTTTAACATAAAAGTATGAGGACATTTTAGGTTTAGAGAGACAGTTGGTTAGTTAAAATTCTGAAATATAGAAAGACATGACTCTATGCTGTAAACACTCTCTTTTTTAATGTTTCCTTCTACTCACTCATTTTGAGTTCCTATAATTTTTGTCAAGATTTTCTGTAAATCTCACCCCTGACCTGTTTAATGTTGGTTTGCTTGCAGTGTGTGTTATCTTAAAGCTGGGCTTTATTCCATTATGAAGCACATTTTATTTTATTGAAGGTCTTTTTTTCTATTTCTAAACTGTAAGTTGTTATAGCCCAGAGAGAGAGAGATTCAAAGTCTGCCTTGCAAATCCCACACACTTTTTTGATTGACAAATTAAATTCCCTGAACCACAAAATGGATTCCTTGACAAATGTTTGTTGCTAAGGAAGAGGCTTCCACATGTCTGTTTACTGTCTCTCAGGTCGGCTTCCTGTTCATCTCTGTAGCCTCCAGTTACAACGTTTTGTCAACTTTTCTACATTTTTTAACACATTCAAACTAGTGCTTTTTATGCAAACTTATGCTTCTCCCAAAACACAATACTCTTGAGTTGACTTCACAATGAGGACAGTACGTGCTGTTATGCTGTTCTATGCAAGTCACAGACGAATTGCGTTGCCATGGGAAAATATGCTTTTGGTTCTGTTTTTCCTATTTAAACATTATATATCCAGGAAAGGTTGACCAAGCTAGAAGTTCAAAAACTCTAAATGAATGATGGAAGTAGCCCAGTTAAGCCACTCAGCACTGAGGTTTCAGCATTTTAGCAGTATTGCCATTTTGATTAGCTCAGGACTTCTGGGTCACACTGATAACCCAGGTTTAATTCCCAACTCGATATGATATGATGCTTAAGCCACTGTTGCTTTGGAGAGGAAGCCAGTCAAAATCATGATTCAGAGCTCTAGCAAATTCAAAACAATTTGCCGTTGCAATTGTGAATAAGATATGGCACCACCGTGTTTCCCATTAACAAGACCATGGCGACCCGCCACAGTCTAATTTGCTCCGCCATAGTTTCAAAATAAACCAAAAATATTTTTACACATCCCATAATAACATTACAGACCTCTAACGTTTGGAAGCTGCTGCTCTGCGCTGCTGTAAGATCGCACGCTCACACACACAAGACAACTCTTCTTTTGAGGTAACTACGAGAACGTTAACGGTCTGTTTCTGTCACTTGTCTGTGAGAAGGTGATTAAGCCAGTCATGCCTAAATTTACACACGTATTAAAGCCTTTGTGGTAAATCCACTGAAACAGACCAGTGCAAGCTGACAGGCAGGATAGCAACTTATCCTGTCAGTTTCTCACTTTATAAAGACAAGTGTTGCAGTATGAGAGTCCTACCTGAAGAGAGGCTATGAAGTCTTCATGTTGCGCGATACGAGAACCACATACAACATAGTTTATCAAATTGGGTCGGACTCGATGAATTTAGCGCAACGTTTTTCAAAATAAGGTGTCCATACAGTTTGGAAATAAGATTAATTGGATTATGTACACAGAATGAAACCTATTACGTGTGTCCATTAAAAGTAAACAACAATAAAATGTTAGCGAAATTACGTATTCTATTTTATATTCTTTGATTTTAGGGTTGTGGAAAAAACATTTGTTGACTTTTGTTTCTGTCTCATGACAATTTATAGCTATACAATGGGTTTATGATTAAATAATTTACTAGAGCACAACATTGTTTACAAGAGTGCAAGTTCTTCATAGGTACCCTCTTAACTTTGCACCAAATTGATGCATTTAATGTACAAAATCTTCTTCCGGTGAGGCATGCCCCCGGACGCCCCGAGAGGGTCCGGGGCCCACCCACCATAGTCTCTTAAAATCCTGTGGGAAACCCTGTACCATAGTTGTCAAATTTATCCCAAATTGACCCAGAAATAGAAAGTGGGTTGATGTAAGCAGCAAATTGTATTATTGTTATCTCAAAAGAATAACATTTGGCTTCTGCACCATTAGCAGAGCATGTAACATAATCTCTGTGGACTTTGAGAGTTGTAATTAGACTCTTAACTTTTTATGTCTACAGGCTTTGACCTTTGACATTTATCTAACAACCAGATATTTTCTAGCGTGGTTATTCATCTTTTATGTTGGTGCTTCAACAAAGAGTTTCATGTCCATCTAAGCCATAGAACTGCCCCAACTGTGAGTCACAATGCATTATATGTGCAGGAAATGAATGGCTCACTGGAAAATAGAAAGAATTTCTTTCTTATAATTTGTGACCATATCACATGACATATTGTGTATATACAATAATGCATTCAGGCATGGAGAGATAATTACAGATGTCTGACACGAGGGCCACTGTGTCTTGATACATTTCCTGTAGTTTTACAACTCAATTTTCACCTGACAGTGTGTGAGCCGGTCATCTCTCTCTGTCTTTTTTCTGTCTCTGTGACAGCCAGATCATGAAGAGTAATTGGTACTCTCCTCACAACTTCATACCAAAATCACTTTACCAGCCTGTCTCATCTGATATCATCCTTCTCATAATGTAATGACATTTAGGACTTTGTCATCAAGCAGCTTTGCCCAGCAAATTAACTGGCAGACTTCATTTAGATTAAAAGTGGCTAATCAAGGAGCGGAAATGGTGTCGTAGTCCAACTGTAATAAATTATAGGGAGAGATTAATAACAAAAATCATTAATGGGTGGAAGGTCAGTCACGGTCAAACAATTTTCTCAAAATCCAGGGGATGCATAGAAGCTTGGCTGAAAAAAATCCATATTGCTGTGTGTGTGTGTGTGTGTGTGTGTGTGTTAATCCGCTCTCTTAATGAGTCTCTTCATGTGCACTGAAGCTTCGCAGCGCTGCGGATGAGTCAACGTTACTTCTTGTGTTGAAGGAGCAGCGACAGGAATGGCACAACATGTCAGCTGAATTATGAATGAACGTGTGCTCCGTGGCAATTCATGTACAATTCACGCACACAGGCACACACACTGACATGAACACGCAGAAACACCAGGACCAGTGGCAGTGAATGGAGCATATCTGTGATTGTTTAGTACTGACTTGCAGACACACACACACACACACACACACACACACACATACACAGGCTCCTGAAGCCTATCACATTGCTTATTGATTCCTGTTATGCTGTTTGGACACATGTTTGACATAATGCTGCACTGAAAGGTGCAATGTGTATGAATTGAAAAGAGACTTGAGTTTTTATTTAAAACATTTTATAAATTAACTGAATTTATGAATTAATTTCAGTTAATTAATAAATTAACTGAAATTAAGGTACAAGGTCAATTTATTTGTCACATTGTAAAGTGAGCTTGTAAATTGAAAATTGAGCTTGTAACTCCCTGCTATGTAGCAGACAATGTACAGCAATATAAAAGTAATTGTAAAAATGGTAAATAGAAATAAACTATAATCAGTGAAGCAGTGCTGAGGATGAATGTGAGCTTAAATATCTAATAGCTTGAGGAAGAAAAGCTGTACTGCAGTCTGGTTGTGCGTCTATTGCTCCTCTGTAAAAGCTGACAAGAACTTGGCGTGGGAATTTTGCCCTCTTAGGCTTCCTTAAGAAATATAGTCGTTTTTGAGCTTTCTTCACCAACGTGGAGATGTGAGACCACCATGTCAGGTTCTCTGTGATGCTGATTCCCAGGAACCTGTTCACCTGCTCCACCCCAGCTCCACTGATGTAGACAGGAGTGTGTCTTTTTATCTCCTTCTTCCTGAAATCAACAATCAGCATTGGTCTGTGCGCCACTCTGCAAGATTATCAATTTCCTCCCGATATGAAGTCTCATCATTGTTTGAAATCCGGCCAATGATGGTGGTGTCAGCAAGCATCACAACAGAGTTCTCTCCGTGTCAGGGATGCTTTCGTGGGTGTACAGCGTGAACAGGAGGGGCTGAGCACACAGCCTCGGGGGGCTCCGGTGTTGAGCTCTAGAGTGGAGGAGGTGTGTCCGCTACTCCGAACTGTTAGAGGTCTATTTGAGGGGAAGTCCGATATCCACTTGCAGAGTGTTGTATTTAAACCCTGAGTTTGCTGACAGTTTCATGGTGGAGATTGTGTTGAATGTTTAGCTGAGATCCACAAACAGCATTCTGATGTAGGAGTTGTTCCAAAGGTGTGTGAGGGCTGACTGGAGGGCAGTGGAGATGGCATCCTCTCTGGATCTGTTGATTCTGAAAGCATCCTGGTGAGGGTCCAGGCTGGCTGGGATGTTCTTATTTATGTGCTAAAGAATCAGTTTCTTAAAGCACTTCATTAGAATGGGGGGGGGGGGGAACAGGGTGGTAGTTCCGACTAGACTCTGCAGATTTTTTAGGTACAGATGGTGGCTGTCTTGAAGCAGGCGGGAACCCTCTCCTGAGATAGTGATTAACAACAGAATGTGGTGAAGTTTTGACATTGTGTCATCTCTTGCAGAAATATCAACAGAAGTTAGCATGCTAACAATTAGCCCCAATCCTGTCTAAGCACTTTAGCCATAGTCCGATAGTATAGCTCAGCTGTCAAGTTTATGTTATTTTTCAATTTGTGTATGAATAACAGATTATTACATTAGTTCAGGCAGAGTGAAGAAATCGCACATGCATCAGTTCCTAGCCTTTTAATTCATGCACTGTGTAATTGGTTCATTGATCATCTAGTCTGCTACCACGTGACTAGTAACATCCAGTCATATCAATCATATTCATTCAGGTATCCAGGGAGGCTGTCAACCAGACAAAATTCTTTGCATCATTTTTCCTGTTTCTTTTGGTTGGTTTGTTGGTCAATAACTCTCCCTGTCAGTCCTATAGACTATTTTATCACAGAAGAGTAGGAAAAGCTCAGGTGTAAATAATTAAATAAATGATGGCTGAATTCCATTTAGCTGATTCATTTTCAATGCCCTCAATATGATATTGCACATGCCTTCACACTGTCATGGTTTACTGGGAGTCATTAACATTATTAGTTACACCTGTGTTTTCCCTAGTATGACAAGGCTGTGAAAAAAGTATTTTCCCTCTTCACCCTGCAGTAGTCCCCAGTGTTTAAACTTTCAGTCATCACCTGAATCCCACGCCCACCTGCGCACCTGTTCCCAATCAGCTCCCCAGCATATCTGCCACTATGTTTGGGTTCTTACCATAGTGTGTATTCACTTAAAATCTCGTTACTTGTTCCTGTCTGTCTGTCTTTTTGGACTGCTACCCTGCGTGCCTTGTCCTTTTTTCTTTCTTGCCTGTCTGGACTGATCTCCTCTTAACAAATCCTTGAATCATTGACATGATAAACTTTGCTTTTACTTTACCTTCCTTGCATTTGAGTCTGTTATGTTTAAGCCTATTACCTGCAACACAGAACTTTTATCTTCTGAATGTGCTCAGTACCCTTCTGACTCCCTCATGAATGCTTTGCTGCAGTTCACTCCACCAATCCAAACACCTGCTTATGATTGAGTTTTCTGGCATTTATATCTTCATTTCAACATATTGAATCATTATTTTTATTTGTGGCACAGTAGGGCAATTATTCAGCACCATAATCAGAGATTTGATTTTATAAACCCAAACCAAACCTTTACGATGAATGTCAGTTATTTTAAATTTATAGACAAGGTCTACCATTACATGTGGAGGAAAGACCTGTTCCCACATCTGTGATTGATTTTATTTTTTTCTACTATGAATAATTGAAAAACACAAAGGTGCATGGAAATGCCCAAACACAGTTTTGATCTATATACTCCAATTTGTAAGTTACATTCTCTTCCACTGTTTTGGTAAGGTTTGCCTCAAGGAGGGGGGACAAATAGAGAGACCAACTGTGTAGCTGATCTTCTCTATTTCCTCTGGGACGTGGAAGAAGAGGAAACAAGGGATGCATCAGAAGAGCTTTAGGGACGAGAGTCAAGGGGAGATAGAAAGAGATCAACCCCATATTTGATCTACACCAACTGCAAATCCAGTAGGGAAAAAGGACATACAGAAGGAAGATGGAGATGATAGGTGGTAAGAGTGAGCATCTGTGAACATGTACCTGAAAGATGGAGAAAGCTTCTGGTATTTCCAGTAGCTATGGAAAGTGTGTATATGTACCGATTCACTAGGTTATTGTGCATCCCTGTCTATTTTCCATGTCAGTAATTTTTTATACTTTATGCTGAATTCATTTTAGAAGTGTTTGCTTTTGAGAGACACTTTTGTTGCATTGTATGTGTAAATATTATCATACTGTTGTCATGGTGCTTACTGCTTTTATGTGTCTGTGTATGTTTTTGTGTGTGACCTTGCACGGTGACCATTTGCACATGGATCCCAGCAGTTTGCGTGTTTGTCTAGGCATGTAAAAGTGAGTGAGTGATGAGATTGTTCAAAGCAAAACCTTGCAACCTACGGTGTTGTAGCATGTAAGTGCAAAATTAAACATAAAAGACATGTACCATGACATGATAACAGAATGAGATCTGAACTTTGATACTAAATTTAGAAAACAAATCAACTGATAATGAACAAAATGAGTACACTGGGTAAACTGGGTGTCATTCAGTCTGGTGCAGTATTAACTGAACAGATGTTCCCAAGGCAGCTCCTCAAAATTGACCCAAAATATGGGTTTGTTCCCAGCACATTATGCACAATGCATCTGAAATCTACAATACATTCTGCATTGCTGCTTCAATAAATGGGGTGGTGATGGAACAGTGGATAAGATACATGCATTTGGTGTGGAAGAACTGGGTTCAATTTCCACTGCAACACATCCACCATTGTGTCCCTGAGCAAGACACTTTACCCTAGTTGCTCCAGAGGTATGCACCCTCTGACATACACAGCAATTGTAAGTCGCTTTAGATAAAGCAAAATGAGTAAATGTAATATGATTATCTTATCTACAAGAGATGACAAGTATAGTCAAGCATTTATCAGTGTGGTTTTATGGTTATTTAATCTTACCAAAACTTTATGCAGTAAAATATCCCTGCAGCTCTGGTCATACTGATTTGGATTTATATTTGATTTAAGGTACATTTTCCTAGCTTCTCTGTCTTGCATGATTATTCTTCAGTCACATAATATCGTCAGGTCAGTCTAACCTCGGCACTCCTTACTGATATGCAGTATTGGTTCGACACTAAAATATGCTCCTGTCCCTTTTCGCTAATGTTAGCTACAAATTTGTACTGTAGTGTACTTGTTTAAAGACTTTTTTTTTACTTCTCAAAACTGTCTCTCGGGTGTTAGATGAGAAGATAAGCATGTTATAATTGTGTTTTATGCCTGCTTTCCACCACTTTTCTCAGTTTGTTAAAGTCAACAATAACTTGCAAATATAGACTGGGTTTTTCCTGCATAGAGGAATTTTTGGCACCCCAAAGAGGTTTCAGCAAGTGCAAAAGGAAAATCAACAGCAGCAACTGTTGAGCAAGCACAACTTAAACTTAAATACAACGTCTTTGACTTCCTGAAGTCACCTCTCCTCAGTCGCTATATTTTACACATGCAGCTGGCGCTGGATTTATAAACCGGTGGCTGTGTTGGTTAGACTGCACCTGAACGGTCCGCTACAAAACTATCATTAATGGGAGAGATGACTTCCAGGGATTTCTCACAATGTAGTAGCAGCTTGTGCTACATTTTACTCTTTTGCGTACCTAGACTTTTTCTTGCATACCTGCACTTTTCACAAGCTGCCAGTATTCTTTTCTGCCCTCTCCATTTCTGGGCACTATGTGACGCTCACTTGTTCCCGTTCTCACCTGCCTGCTAATCTCTGATGGCGGAGACAGAGGAGGAAGAAACTCAGGTGAATTTCATGCAGCCCTGTGCATAACTTACTATAAGTTATGCACAGTGCATAAGTTACTTAGTTACTTTTCATGAACCAACCAATCACAGCTACTACTTGCATTTAATGGTATAATATTTATAAATACACTCATGTATACTTGTTACTCTTCCTTGTTGTGGATATATTTTGTGTATCAAATGGTCACAAATAACAAGAAAATGCACAGATTTTGGTCATAAGCTAACTCATTGCATTCTACTGTATGCGTACCGATGATGCTTACTGTTGTGCCAAGTCAAGCCCTAATCCATTCTGAGCAAGGAAAAACCCTGGATATATATATAATACTCTCTAATAATCTCTTCTATCCTCTATCTCTGCTGAAGTATAACAATCACTACCCTGTCATCTCTCCCTGTTTCTCCATTTGTGACAGATATGAGCTCTTATCATCGGTAACTTGGCTCAGAGGTCTCACAGACAAGTAGTCAGTAAACACGGGCACAATCACCCTGGACAAACTGTACACTTGGGTCAGCATGTACTCAACCACAGAACAATCACAGAAACATGCTTACATGAAAAGACAAACAATTCTTTGTTATTTTTCTCTATGGCTGATGTGTAATTCATACAAACAGCAGCGCAATGCAGAAACACAAGCTTTATGTAATAGTTGACCAAAAATGCAGGATTAAATTGTTTGAGAAAAAGAGGTAAACAAATGTGTTTTCCCCATATTATGTATTTTTCTTGGAAGTAAATGAATATACAGTCAACACTGTAGTAGTATATGTGTCCTTGGGCTATATTTGCTGGAATTGTAGACATCACCTTTAGCCATTTTTAAGGAGACCTATTATGCTTATTCCATATTTTATGACTTATCTACAATGTTATAATATTGGATGTTCATGTTATGGCCAAAGCTTCAGATAATGAGGTTAACGGATTTAAAAGAAATCCCTGTGAGCCAAAACCTCAGATTTCCCCCTGTTTCTCTGTTTTCAACAGCTTTTTCTACTAATGGCTCCATTCTACAACATACAGAGCCAGACGGAGCCTGTGCTACATATGGAGATTTGCTCTGCACTTTAACTTCACAGCAACCCTCAGTCTGTCTACGGCTCAGCTGCAACAACAGCCTGGTAAGATGTCTTGGCCAATCAGAAGACAGTGGGCTTTGAGGGGAGCGCTTAAAGAGACAGGCGCATCTACAGCTTGTTTCACACAGAGGCTGAAATGAAGGCCTTCATAAAGAGCAATGTATAAGACAGAAAATTATTTTTTTGAACTTTGAATCATGCAAAGCTGCCATACAGGAGTCACAGAGCTACAATATAGGACTTGGATAGCAGTATAATAGGTCTCCTTTAATGAAATATAAAAGATATAAACTCAAACACCCACGTGACGTCCATCTCAAGGTGGCAAGACAACATGCATATTATAGCTTTTAAACTTTCTGTAAAAGTATAAAAACCTCTTTCTGCAACCAAGCTAAATCCTACATCATGTCATGGGTTCTTTTTTTAGGTATTTGTAAGCCAGGCAGGAAACAAGGAGAGAGGGGGACAGTAGGAGCAGACATTTTCTAATTTGCAACAACACAGGGATTCCAGTTAGATTGAGGATGGGTGAGGACACACTCAGAGGGAACACATTCATGCTGAGAAACAAATACACATCTTGAGGAATAGAAATTAAAGTGTGTATTGGTCTTCATATTTCACACTGGGCTGATGTTTATTTTCCACAAATGCAAAGCTCACTTCTAAAATTGATTGGTTAAATGTTTTCATAATTTAGGTCAGATCATTTAAATTTTTTTACTGTATGGACACAAAGATTGTCACAAATTGTTATTCAAGCATTGTCCAACTGCTCTTCTTCCTTTTCTTCTCATCTTTTTCTCCTTTCCTTACAGAGGTGTATCTGCATATGACAGACACACCTGGAAGTGAAGTCCCTAACACACACTCATTCATTCCGCCCCTTCATGCTAACCATGGGTAAAACCATGGGCATTGCACAGACAGCTCTATGATGTCTCGTTTAAATGAGCCACAGGGGAGCACAATATCACAGCCAACTGTCATCCTGAATGAATAAATGCCAATTAACAAATATTCATTGCACGCATATAAAGACATATAGTGTCTGGGCATATGTCAACACCTGTTTGCGTTCATTCATGTCTGTCTGTCAAACTCAAACTATTAATTAAGAAAGCTATTGCTGCCAAGGTCTGTTTGGCAATTAATACTGGATTATCTGACCCCAGGACTTGGATAGGAGAGGAGGAGAATGCACTCCTGCAGCCTGATGTGCTCTGCAGAACTAAAACATGAGCAAACCGTTTAAGCAGCATGTCTCCCAAAAAAATTGAAATTCTGTTTATTTGTGGTTCTTCTGATATCTTTTAGTTTTTTTTTTTTGTTATCTTCATTAGCTTAAATTTGTGTGTCATTGTTTGCCAACTGCTGTGTTTGGTGGAATTACACTATTGTAAAGCATCTTCAGCAGCAGCGCACCAAGAACACTAAATTAAGAAAGTGTGCACTGATAGTACAGGAAGTACAGTAAAACTCTCAACTGGCTCTCACAAGGATAAAAGTACAAGAATACACATTACACCCAGATCTTTGACAGCCACTGCAGGCGAAGCCCTTAGCACAGAGGGTAAGTGACAGTTTCACCCTCTGCAAGCCAAGCCTTCTCTACATCTGTTCTCCCTCTCACACACACACAGACACACAAACAGATTGAGGGGTGATTAGGGTCAGTGACAGGGTGCAAGCAAAGCCCTTTTTCTTTCTTCCTTCATCTTTGTCTCCATTCTGTTTCCTCCCTCTGTCCTACATCGTCACCCCAAGGTGTTCAGGGCCGGTGACAGGGGCCCCTGAGGGCTAAAAGGCTGTCGCTCAGTGACAACTGACTGCTGACAGCCTGTCCCAAAGGCACACTCAAATACACACCACATTCAGATTTTTTCCTCCTTTCTTACATCTTTCTCTTCTTTTCTCTGCATCTTTTGCATTTAATCCATTCCATCTCTCTCACTTTCTTTTTCTTTCCATACTTCCTCCCCTTTTAAACTGCAGACTTAAACTGCTGACCAAGGCAGTTCCTCTAGAGTTGGCTGTCCCAGTCAACCCTCAGCCCAGGGCTGGCAGCTTACACTAGGGAGCTAAATGGTTCTGACCGCCCCTGAAGCCCTGGAGCTTTGGGAGGACACTGGGCTGCTGTGTTGGTGGGTTGATGTGTTTCAAGTCCAGAAGGGCTAGAGAATTGCACGGTCTGACATATAAATATATTAGACTTGATTGGTTGTTTTGACCAGAGAGCAGTGGATTCTTGCAAATGACATAAGGAGAGGAAGGAGGAGCCAGAGGAACCAGATTTTTCCATAGATCATCTCTTGTGTACTACTGTCACGAGCTAGATTATGTATGTACTTATAATGAGCTTTGGTCATTTTAAGAAATTAATTTTCGAAATGCCATTTGATTAACGTTATCTGCCTGTTTCTTTTCTTTCTTCATTAATCCATGTTCTTTCTTGGCATCATTTGCCAGTTTGAAACAAATATAATGCATGAATCCTGGACTTTGTAAATAATGTGTCCATTCTTCATTCCAGCGACATATTGATTCATGAAGTATTTTGCTGATAGCCCTATCTGTGCCCTATTTCAAATGTAGTTGTAGCTGTTTTGCAATTCAAATTTATGGAGAATTAAGTAATATAGTACACTAACCTCTTAAATCTCATTGACCTGTTGGTTTGGGTAGTAATTATAAACTCATACTGTGCAGCAAAACATTGTACAAACTCACAGAACTTACTTAAAATTCACGTGAAGATTTCAAAATTTGCAATGATAAAATAAGATTATTAATTTATATTAATTAATTTAATTAATTAATAACACAATGGCATGGTGCAGCCACAGAAAATACAGTTCAAGTAACAGGGGATGTTACATGGTTAAACAGACAATGATTTTACTGAGGACGCCCCTGGAAACCCCTGAAGAAGAAAGAAAGAACATTGAGAAACATAAACCATACTGCTTACAACAGCTTCTATATCCAATAAACAGAATAACATTGAACAGACCAGCAGTAATAAAACCTCAGCAGAATGTTTTCCATCTCCGTTATTTAATGGGATGTAAATAAATTAAAAATACTAACAGTAAGCGACCTTTTGATCTCGCTTCCTCTACACTAAATGTCTGAATGGATTATGAATAATTCATGTTTGGTTACTTTTAGATAAGGGCTGTCAAAATATCTATTGATGTAGCATAATTTATCACATGTGTGCATGTGCAAAAAAAACACGACCATTGATAAATGTTGGACAGCAGTTTCAAGTGGCTCTTTGTATAAATCAGAGAATTACTTGCTTACAGCATCAATAACAAAGAACTTACAAAGCTTTACATCAGACACACACACACACTCAGCTGACCTTTTTAACAATTCATCAAGTTTATCTATTTATTCAGCTATTTCTTCTTTGTTTATTGGCAAACAAATAAAGTTATGTTTAATTTTGGCATGACACACTATATTTGATCTGAACACAGACACAAAATTGTGCCTTAATCTAGCTAGAAATTCAAACCAGTGCAGTACAAATTAGTTCCTCAATTATTGATGCTAAATTTCATGTTGCAGACATATTTTCAAAATGTTCCTACATCCTGTCAGAATGAAATCCTTCATCTGCATGCCAGGAAAATAAACGCTTGAGAATGCAAAAGCACAAAAACGTTTAGAAAATCCTGTGTGATGATATTTACAGAATGAATAATGACAGTTGATGACATCAGCACTGATGCTGAGTGACTGCAAAGTGCCTCAAAAGAAGATTTTACAGGTATGAATACATCTAAATAAATACAATTATTAGCACAATATACTTTATCATATGAACAATGCTTGCAATGACAACTAGACTGTAGTGTTAGCCTGTAAGCTCTGCTTTCTAGTTCCCTCGCTGTGCCATTTAAGCTGAAGCCAGCAGTAATAAGAGTATCTGATCTGATTTGAAGACAAAAGGCTGTACCCAATCTGGATGTCTTCATTTCTGAATAGCTCCTTATATTTGATTTTTCATGATGACTGTTCGTATCTATTCTTGGATGCAACTCAGATCTGATTGCAATATGAACTGACAGCAAAACTGAAAAGACGTGCACAGAAGAGCAATGACAAAACATGTCACCTATTTTTGTACATATGCCCCTGGTTTTCACACGCTTTGTCCACAGAAGTAGGCCTGTTATCTTCCCATAGAATAAATGCAGCCTACAAGTGGGGTTGTGTTTCTTCACCTCTTTCTGAAAGCTTTTTTTATGTTTCACACTTTTATAACTGTTTTTTTTAATTGTCAGTCACCTAGCAATAGTGTTTCTAACTTAAATCCCACATCAAGAAAACTTTTTTCTGTTTTTGCTGACCACTGGTCAGTTTATGGAAATATTTAGCTTTACTTATTTTAAAGCAGCACTAATTGACTTTTGGCCACTTGAGGGCTTATAAAGTTATAAAGTAGGGAAACATGCTAGCAAACAGTTGCCTGTTTACTCTTTCCCGTAGACACCGTGGGACATTACTATAAACTGGGAGTACTGCCTCTGGTCACCTCATGATTAATCCAACTCCAATGTTCTCTCTCCTTTTTGCTCTGATTTGGTCTCCACCAACACTTGATGGAAATAGATAGCTCTTTAGCAGTTAAATGCTCAGCTTTATTTACTAGCTAGTCACTAACTTTGTCAGCTGCCTACTGAGTTAAATATGAAAAACAATTAAAAGTGTAATATACACACTCATGTTCTAAGCATCCAGTTCTCCTTCAGCAAACCAGTTTTGCTGAGAATTAAAGTTGCTCTAGTAAAGAGGAATAGTTAGTATTTTCTGCTGGACATTTTATTTATGAAAAGGGATTATGGTTTCTCAAGAGTCTAAGTGGCTAGCAGACCAGCAACAAATTTTCTTCTCGCTCGGACTTCATGAAAGTTAAGTCATTTTAACCTTGTTTTGGATTCTAGTTCACAGCAAAATCAAGCAGGTTCTATTTTTTTCTTTATTGTTCCATGTTAGTTCTTCATTTCTCTTTGTCTGCATTTATCACCTTTCTACACCTCGGTTTCTCTTTTAATCTCTTCCCTCAGCCAGAGCTAGTAATACTTTCTTACTAGCGTTTTTATTTAGATTGTTCAGGTTTCTGTCTGGGTGATGTTCTGCGAGAAAGTCAAGCAAGGAGACAGTTGGCTTCACGTTGGACTTTTGCACTTACAGTTTGATACATTTACAGTGTCCGCTAAACAAGCACTTATAGGTTGACCCACTGCCCATCCCTCCTTTGCCAACAACAGCATATAAATCACGTGTTGTGAGCATGTTCCGGCTCCAAAGAGCAGAGGGCTCTTTATGTTATTGGTGAGTGGCAAAGACACATGATGACAAAAATTGAGGAATAACGTTTGAGAGGGGACAGTGGCGTTCTGTCCTCTCATCCTGTTTTCAGATATTGTTGCAATTGCCTCTGAAGACCGAGGGGGTTTGCACTAGGCCACGAAGTGTCGAAGGAATGAGGGTTTGCAGGGAAACCAGCTACTGGGGACTTTTAGCTCATGTTCAAACAGATAGTAGATCTGACTGAAACAAAACAAAAAAACAGGCTTCTTAGTTATTTGAATGCAATTATTTCAGCAGGGGTAGCAATGGGAGGACAAATCAACACAGGGTGGTCTGGCAATAATGTTCAATCTGGCTCAACTTTTGCCACTACACAACACAACATTGTCAACGCGCTGCATTGGCCATTCAAATATACACTGAACACGAGTGGCCTTGTGTACATAGAGAAAGTCTTAGATCTTTGAGTTCAGCTCATGATGAGTGGGGGCAAAAGTGTTGTTTATAATTTTGTTCAGTGTATTTAGACATACATTCCTTGTAGATTAACCTGAATGACATATTTCTTTTGTTTACCTTGAAATCAAAAGTTGACAAAGATAAGATAATATAAGATAAAATAAAATATTTGCCACCACAATAGAGTTGTAAAGTCCTGTCTGAGTAATACAAACCATTGTGCAATTTTGGCTTCTAATAAGCCATTAAACATAATCATCTAGGGCCTCATTTATAAACGGTGCATATGTACAAACTGCGCTCAAAAAGAACCAGATACCCCCCAGGTACTCTAGCTAAACTTCCTGGATCATGTTTCATTGTCTTCAGTATGTTAAAAAACATGGCTCCAGCAAAGCAGCCCTTTGAGTTATTTTAACACAGGTCTGTTTTTGGTCTAGATTCCTGCTTTTTATCTCGTTGGTCTTACGAGATTTCCCTTTAGTGTCAGGCAGGCTGAGGTGTGGACCCAAAGTGGTGAGGTGGATGCAGCTCAAAAGGTATGAAGGTAATACAGTCAACGAAACAAGCAACAGAGCAAAAGGCAGAACACTCAACATAACCACACACACAAGCAGGCAGGGCTATCAAACACAGGTGAGACACACCAAACACCAATGGCGTCGCCAGGTCATGTTTTGAGTGTAGCCCTGAATGTAACTCAACAACAGCAAGAAAATATTTTCCATGTTAATATGCAATCATCTTTATGACGCAGCCTCTCTCTAAGGTCTTCAAAGAGTGGAGGCTACTCGCAATAATTGGTACATGCACATACAAGTTCACGTATGTGCACAGCCTGCATTTAGAGAGAGCACAAGAGCGAGGGAGAGAGAGAGCGCATTGCTCACAGCTTCAGAGCTTGTCCTCGGTTTATGGATTGCAAAATTGTAATCGAACATAAATGTTGTCGGTCAGTGTCTAGTTAATGTGTTAACACAAACGGTTAATAGTCGCCTCACAGTAGTGAGAGAATATCACACCTGACCGCGACACTTACACCTGCCACTCTGTGTCCTGCTGTCTCTGTCCCACTCGCTGTGAGATACTTCTGTTTTACTGTCTCCAGGATTCTTCATTCCCTCTAAAACGGCTGTAAGCTGCGCTGTATCAGAGGCGCTAAAGTAAACATTTGTGTAGAATTGTGGTGATATTGCAGGCTGATCACACGTGTTTTCAATTTCGGTTTTCTTCCTCTGAAGATCAGTGCGCTCGTCTCATTGGGTAGGCTACAGTCCCAGATGGGCTCTGTGTCTGTCAGACGGTCTACAGGGGGGGTAGCCACAGGGGTGGACTGGTAATCTGGCATAGGCTCAAATGCCAGGTAGGCCGATGAACCTTTAGGGTCGGTGTTACATAAATTATTTAGGCAATTCATAGGCCTAACTGATTTTTAAAAAATGGTCAAACGATCGGTCCACTCCATCCCCCTTTGCTCGAGCTGGGGGGGGGAAAACAAAATCGTCCAATACGTGAAAATAACATGTTTGGCACTGCAGCTGCAGTAGCTTCGTCATCAGCTGCATAGCCTGTACCCTGCATACAGCAGGCACTTTAAGGAGTAAAGTAGAGCTGTGGCCACTGAAAAATAGCTTGCACCAAGAAATGTTAACAAATAAAATGCATAGCATAGAAAGGTTTATTTGTACAATAACAAAACCTGCAATGCAATATAAATATAGTGTAATAAATAATATATTATTGAACATTCCATCAATATAAGACTTTAGGCTACTTCAAGCATGCCTGCATGTATGTATACTCAGCTGGGATTAAATTAAAAGAGAAAAGTCTCAAATCATCAATACAGAATGCCTCACAGCCTTACTGCATAATATTACACTAAATTATTTTATATTGAATTGTCACCTCAGACATTTCCTCAATAAATTGGTGAAAAAAATTCACCAGAATGCATGAAAGTAAATGTTTAAAGCCCAAATTTTTCAGTGGGAGGACCCCCATACCCTCCTAGTTAATATTATCAGTGTTAATTATTATCAGAAAATGAAATAGATGTTAGAGTTACTGTGTAGAGGTACTTTACTGTTGCTTTACAGACATACTTTGGGTGGCAACAGGGGTGGGTGGTGAGAACAAGTGAAAACCATAGACTGTATATAAAAAGGTGAAAACATTGAAGATTTGTGGGCTGGGCTAAGCCCCCAATGTTTCAAGAGCCTGCAAACGCCCCTGCCAAACACTAATAATTACAAAATAGAAAAGGAAGTAAAGATACTGACAATACACAAGGAAATGTGAAACTAAATACAACAGAGAACAAGGAACCGATGATCAACTAACCAAAACTAAACCAGAACACAGAGGCAAACAGTAAAAGAGGAATTGACATTAACAAAATAACCCCAAACTCAAATCCAAGATTGTGACATTTAGTAGGTTCTCTACTAAATTTAGGGTGTCCTAAATTCCCTTTTTATCAGAGTTTGTGTGGTGAGGCAGTGTAGAGCAGGTTGGAGGACCCAAATGCAGGACATGTAGGCTGACAGGTACAGTTCAATGGTTTAATAAACAAAAGGCGAGCACACTTACAAGAGCGGCTGAGTCCAAAAATAAACCATGTCTAAACAAAAGAAGTAATCCAAAGGAAATCCAAAACAACACATAGGGCAGAGCACAACAAGACAGAGAATATGCACTCAACAATGACTGGACAAAGACTAAACAGAAACACCAGGGCCCTATTTCAGAAAGCGGGTTTAGTGAAAACTCTGAGTAAGTTGAGCCCGAGATGAGGGAAACTCAGGGTTTTTGGTTTCAGAGAGCGAGATTAGATAAACTCTAGGTCTGTAACCCCGGCAATTTACGCTGTGAACCTAACCTGCTTGGGAGGAGGTTTACTTCAACAAACACTGAGTTTGTCTCTGACTCCTCCCCTCTTGCAGAGCCTGAAGTGGCTGTCTGACATTTCCTCATTCATACTGTCGATATCAAAGTACATATTGCAACACAGTTATGTCTTTAGAAACATCGAAATTACGGTTAAATATGCTATTAGGGTTTTTTACTCCAACATGATCTTGAACATGACGCTTTTATGATCAATCTGTCATCGATGTATGGACAGAGAGTTATCTTTGGACATCGTAAATTTATCCTCTGCACAGAATAAAATCTATAAGCTACACTGTCCTTTATAACACAGTGACTCTGTGGACATTAATGCAGCTGTCAGGTTGGCAACAGCTGCACAAAAACACTTACCATGCACTACAGTGCTGCGGTATACTGTTTAAATCAAACTGTATAAAACTTATCAATGAACAGTAACCTTCACAGATTGAACATTCCTATCGTAACCTAAATGTAGTTTAAAAGTGAGTTTTTCATTATGTGCTGATAGTGAATGTGTTTTGACAGCATTTCATAAAATACGAAATGAGCAAGATTGTATTAATGTAACATAGACGTTTAAAATTCAGTCACTTTGAACCTAGACAAATTTTTTGCAAAAATCGTATCCTTAATAAATGCTCTGTACTTGTATAGCGCCTTTCTAGTCTTTTCGACTACTCAAAGCACTTTTACACTACTTCTGCATTCACACACTGAGTCCAAGTGCTCAAAGGGAACTAACATTCACACACATTCATACACTGGAACAGCCGCCAGGGGCAATTCGGGGTTCAGTGTCTTGCCCAAGGACACTTCGACACGCAGCCTGGGGGAGCCGGGGA
>JAPMOB010242971.1:0-33600 GCA_029875015.1 Lepomis gibbosus | reverse complement strand
AACTTAGCCATTGTTTAAATTCACCTAAATAGTGTTTTATACGGCTAGCTGTAGTCTCGCGCTGAAGTCCCGTGGGAACTTCGTTCGTTGTTGCCGGAAAAAGGTAAATAGCATCGGAGTTGCTCACAAGTGAAGAAGAAATGGTTCGCGTTTGTGCCGTTCTAAATTGTTCCAATAGAATGTGAAAATACAAGAACTTAGATGTGTGCCCAAATGGAAGTATAAATAAAGTTTACATTACCTCCGCTGTGGTTGGCATTTTTCTTCAACAGGTGTTATGCCGAGTTTTGCCTGCCTGCCGAGATTTGCATGCACTTCCAAATACTGCTTTTAAACGCTATGCTATTCTTTGTGGGGTTCATCAATGATGATAAATGATTCCAAGTATATATTTTATGAATGTTTAGAGTCTTTAATATTTTAATAAACTTAGTATAAGTACCATTTCTTGAGATTCAGTAAATAAATGTGGTGATAACCGCGTTTGATCAATGAGCACAGCAAAGTGTCTGAAAAGGACCTAAAGAGGTGAATGCGTAATCCAGCAGAACAAATTTTGTAGGCTACCTGCCGAGAATTGCATCCACTTCTTTTCTCCGCATAAATGACCATTAGCACCCGCGAGGTGCATGTTCTCGGCAGGCAGGCAGAATTCGGCACAACACCGACGCCGGTGTGTTGTGTCTGAGTAACGTTAGTCATACTTGTCAAAGTGTTCGCTGCAAATGCGGTAACAGTTAATCTTAAGCGTGTAGTACTTGTATGGGAGTTTGCACATTAGGTTGAAGTACAACTAGCCACAACTGCAGAATCTTGAGGTCATGGAAAGGAAGACGATGAAAATTTAAGTTCTTGTATTTCCGCATTCTGTTGCCACAATTCAGAACGGCACAAACGCGAACCATTTCTTCGTCACCTGTGAGCTCCGATCATCACTCTTCACACACTACGCTCCTCTCACTTGCACACTGCTAAGTTCCCACGGGACTTCAGCTAGCCGTCTAAAAACACTGTTTAGGTGAATTTAAACAATGGCTAAATTGCTAAACGCATATTGTTGTCATGTAAGAGCCCTGTTCATGTTGGACAGACATTTTAATTGCATTTTGTGTCTGTTACGAGGCACAAAGACACTCTTTATGTAAATGCCCCCATAACTGCTGTTTCAGGCTCGTTTTTTTTTCTATAGACAGTACTCACAAAGGTATAACGATCAAGATTAACTTAAATATTGCCCGGAGTTCTCCTTTAAGAGATGGATACCAAATGAGAATGTGGAAGTTCAGTCACTAAGCTCTACTGAGAAATTCATTATGACACAGCCAGTATCACTTGCTAGTGTATGATTTTAAATCAACACAATTGCATTACAGGATTTCTTGTATTGTAATTAGGTGAAGTTAGGGCTATGCAATTGATCAATTCATATTTCAGTTTGGCTTTGAACGATTATTAAAGCAAGTTATTTGAGATAAAATTGTGTTGGCATGCCTATTATTGGATTTATACTTTTCCTACTGCTGCTAGTTTCACTACATCTCATCTCAGCCACCACCAACATGCGGCATAATCTATTATCACCCATCATTTTAATTAAAGTTTTAATTCTAATGAGACCTGGATGATGCAGGTCGGGAATTTTGCAAGGACACCGGGGAACCTCCTACTCTTTATGACAAGTGCCATAGGATCTTTAACGACCACAATGAGTCAGGACCTCGGTTTGACATATCTTCCAAAGGACGGCATCTTCTAACAGCACGGTGTCCCCATCACTGAACTGTGGCATTGGAATCTTATTATTAGGACCAGGTGGAAGGCTGCCCACTACTGGCCCACATACACCTCTTCCAGCAGCACATTAGTTTTCTCTGGAGGTCTCCCATCCACGTACTAGCCAATCCCAGACCCGCTTAGCTCAGTCACTCAGCAGAAGCAGGCTACAGGCTGGTATGGCTGCAAACAGCAGTAGTTCACCTGTCAACTGTAACCTGCTCTGCTCCACTCCGTGTACACACACACGGAGCCCCCGTGGCGGCCCATCAACCCCCCAAAGCAGTTAATTTGGGGAAACACTGGGATGCTGTCATCCTCTTGCACTCTAAGCTCTAAGATGCTGTTTAAATTTAATAACATTCAGTTACTAATTCATATTTTATTGGCTATGTGGGATTTTAGGGTAATGCATCGTCATTTTTAAAAAATGAAGAATTCAATTTTAAAAATTCAAAAGCTGCGTGATGTTTCCTAAGTCAGTCAGTAATTGTGTTAAATAATCGGTCACTCTTTCCTGGATATATTTCTTGGCAAAAGTTGTGCAAAATGGCTATGAATTAAAATCCTTTCCAGACATTAGTCTTTTACTGTGCTGGTTTACAAGTGAGATGATACAACTCATATTTGTGGTAGATTAGCAGTGTGTTTTCTTACCAGAGTTATTTGAGGAAGTCAAGCTGTGTTCTCATAGTAAGCTGCTAACTAGTTTGTGAAATGCATTGCCGGAAAGTTGATAAACCAGATAATTTTCAATGAATTTTCAATGTAACTATAATTTAACCCTGTCCCTGACATGCATCATGCCGCTCATGCTTATTACATCCGTTTGCTGTGTTAGCGAGGCAGTTAGCCAGCCATAGTTTCAGTACAGTCAGTAGCAGATTGAAAGATAAGTATGAAGCCTCGTTATGATCCACTTCCGTAAATGTCCTGCACAAGTACTGCATCACAATGATAATGCACACTCCACACTTCTCTTTCAGTTTCAAATTAAAAGCCCTCTAGTGTTTCAGTGAACAGAAAATCTTAATTTCTTTAAAGCTTTTATTGTGAAAAATTTCCAGATTTTTTTTGTGGAAAATCCAATGATTTGCAAATCCATTCTAATTCATGGGCTTAATATCAAACTGGTTTAAAAATGTTTACATTGGCCCAACCCTACATTCAACCTGGCTTAGTTTATGTGATTTATATGAACCACTGTATTTAAAAAAGCATTAGAGCTACAGACATTACAATGTATGATTTAAATATTAAAATAAGAACAGTGTTTGCTTGTTTTGTTCATTCAGTCCAGTGTTCTGGATATTGGTTAAATTTTCATGTAGTATTGCAGTTCCCAAACTTAAGAAGGCAGGTAGGAGGAAGCCTAGATTACCCTGAGCAAAGGTGAAGTGAAGCACATCTTGCCTTCTCAGTTGTTCTAAGCACATTATAGCCACATTAATTATTGTAAATCTGTTGTATATGACCTTAGCAGAAAATGACCCGTTTCTTCTAAATGAGCTTAGTTTTTTTCCCTCACCTTTGTATTTCCATCTTAGCAGCACTTTAAACCACCAAACCCCCATAACTTGTCACACGTGCACTCATTAGGTTTGTGGTTACCATTGTAGTGCGGATGTAGTGGACCTGTCTTCCCACACACTCACATGCAAAAGTGCTGCAGGTGATGAGTAATTTCCTTCAGAAAACAAGCTCAGCATAAGATTCCAATAAAGAAAAGTACTTCTTCTGATGAAACTAAAATGTTGCCTAGAATATCACAATAGGAGACACAGCAACTTTTCATCTCTTTCATCTGCCTTCCTTGTATTCTGCTGTTGAAGTATTCTCCCACGTTTTGTAAAGGGGTCCCCAGAGCGGCTGCTCTGCCCTCTGACCAATCCTCTACTAATATGCTACTTGATGAGTGTATTCTCAGCTTTGGCTACAGGGATATCAGAACCACAGGTGAAACATGTCTTTATTGTGGTCAACCCTGTGTCCAATAACACCCCTTTTTAGGCTGGTGTACGCTGCATTAGCAAGAGGATGCTTTGTACTTTCTCGATGTTCATCATTTAGACAGACAGGGTTGTAAATTCCACCATAATCTATTATCACCCATCATTTTAATTAAAGTTTTAATTCTAATGAGACATAACTTATTTAATAGTGTTTAATTTTCAAAAACAAGTCTTATTACAATAACAATAAATATACACAATTTGCAGATAATGCATTTGTAAGGACACTGAGAGAGCAGATGAACAGAAACACTTTCTGTCTCCACATGAAGCAGATGAATCATTTTAACTCCTTGCTGCCACTTGCTACCCCCGGAACATTAGATGCTGCTGGCTAAAAGACATTACCTGTATTATCCTCTTTTTTTTTTGTTTATCAGCCACATCACACTTAGTGAAATGATGCAAATAGAGAGGCTATGTTACGAAATAGCTTACCAATGCAATTGCTAAGCCAGCTTCAAAACAAAGCCATGCGTGTGAGATCAAAGATAAGACAACTGCTATGTGCACACTTGCCACCAAGTGGACCGGGGGTCTACTGTTACCTGTGAATTACTTAGAGTTATAGTATATTGTACTTAGTCTTAAACAGCCTTCAGATTTTTCTGTCATTGTTAATAGGCACTTAACAGAGAATATTCACTTGCACCGTTGCAGATAAAGATAACGTGCATTAATATCATTAGTTTTATAGTGTTTGTAGTTAGTAATAGCTGCATAGGATTGTTGCCGCCATTCAAATAACTCACTAACATTATAAAGTCCAAAAGTCAACATTTGTTGGTCCCGGTTCACTGGGAGGCTGTTGGGCCCTGCTCTATTCTCCACTGGCCAAGGTCTGGTTCTGTTGCCCATACTGGACTCAACTAATAGGACCGCTAAGTTAGTTGCATTGCTTTCTTCCAGATCTCTGCAGTGAGTGCTGAGTGACACCTGTTGGTTGTTTCTGTTTTCCACCTGTAGACTAAATGGTTAATACACTTCACAAGGCCTCGTCCTGTCAAAATGTCAGTGAGGGGAGACAAAACTGGGAAAACAAGTGAGCTGTGCTTACTTTTAGCACAACACTTTGGTTTGAACATTGTGGGGAAATTTCTTTTAATTCCAGATGTTACATATCTGACTAATTACCTGGTCCTAAAGCGAAAGACAAATGGTACATGCCTAGTTATTACACCTCAGTTAACATGTGAAAGGCAGTTATGGCAATGACTCTGTAACACATTGAAGGAGCTACAAGCCACCAGGTGCAGACTACATGCGGGAAGTGAGTTAATTTTGCGCTTTTTCAGGTCATTAGAGTAAATGGAAACTTCAAAGTGGAAAAGGTCTGTTTAATTAAATTTGATTTTGGAAAAAATCTGTTGTGCATGTTGTACCTCCCTACAGGCGAGGCGTCTCCACACTGTGCACGAGATGGGGGAAAAAAAGTAGACTGAAAATGTGTGAAGGTGTA
The DNA here is from genome assembly GCA_029875015.1 of Lepomis gibbosus. Taxonomy (NCBI): domain Eukaryota; kingdom Metazoa; phylum Chordata; class Actinopteri; order Centrarchiformes; family Centrarchidae; genus Lepomis; species Lepomis gibbosus. The sequence goes on along the minus strand of JAPMOB010242971.1, from coordinate 28,356 downwards.
ACAGTGTTTCTGCTGTGATGGTGTAAGATTTGGGTTCTTAGTGCTCCCATTCTTATCAAAATCAATTGATCTATTCTGCTAAGAATTCACACTTCATCTCTAGAGATTTTCAGAAACGCAGAGATAGGAGAGGGTGGGGTTGAGACCGAGTTCATCTCCACCTTTGACCACATTAGAAACACCGACCTACCACCGTGTGAAAAACGTTTGCAGAGTTGAGGGATTGCCTCACTGCTGGCGGTTCATCACGTTGCAGTTTTTATTTTTTTTAATTTTTTTTTCTTTCTTTTTTTGTCACATTGCATTTTTAACCTCAAGATACAATGGCTCGATTAAGTGTCCGTTTCTCACTGTGAAAACTGTGAATGATTGATTTGTGAAGTTTGAAGTGTGCTGTGGTTTAGCAGGGCTGTCCCGCGGCTTTAAGTCTGCAGGTCCTGCTCTCCTTTCAGCACATGTATACCTGAAAAATCGCTTGGTACTGTGATGCACATTTAGTCATACGCATACACAAAATTGGCATTGATGATTGGACCTGAAACTCACAGTCATTCAGAGATAAAGATTAAATGAAACTTAAGATGAAGTACATCGAGTAAGATTTTCTCATTGTCTGTTGGTTTACAACCATTAGCGTTGTATTTGACAGTACTTACTTACAACTTTTTCTGTAACTGATATGATCAAATGTTTCAAGGTGCCTTAATAAAGAATCTGTGTTGTTCACAAACACTCCAGTCTTTAGGCAATCGGGTTACACTGAGTAATAATCTTGGTATGATAGTAATGAGTCATGCTGTTGTCTGTGGTGTTCTACTAAATCAGACTAATAAATAAATGTGTGCAACATAACATGGTTAAAAAATTAACGAGCATGAAACATGCCCAAGACAGCAGGCGTCATTGGTCTTAATTTCCAGTTCTGTAGAGTGAAAAGTTTGTGATTGAGCAGTACAAATGTCCTTTCATAAACCACATATATTTTAAGTCATGTTTTGGAGAAAACCGAATACAAATTTTGAGTCAAAGTCTTTGGTCTTCTTTCCACAAAGTAACTGTGCACAAGATAATAGAGAGGAAATCAAGCTGTACAGCTGTGGAAACCGCTTCCTCTTGTACATTTTCAGAATTGTGCTTTCCATGTTCTCTCATTTCCATAACACTGATGTCGTCAGCTTCCACTTACATGTGTATCCCACCTCCCCCCCACTTACACATAACCAACATATAGTGACACACACACACACACACCTGATTGTCTGTGCTGTTGGAAAAACTGAATCTCACAGTTCGTTTGTCATCAAAATACATATGCCTGATTAAAATAAAATGAACCCCTGTCTGACAGTTTAGCAGGTAACAGGTTGATTGTAATAATTAGACAAAAGGTTTGTTCTGTACAGCATACTTTCTATGGTTTTCATAGCCATGAATAATTAATACAATTAGGGATGCACTGATCTAATGTGCATTATTCTCTGCTTTAATCTGGTTACTCTGTCCTAATACTGTAGTTTTTAAGCATTGTATCCATTCCACATTAACTTTACCAGTACTACTACTTCTACTATTAATATTTGTATTTTATCCAATTGACCACTACTATTTATCATTACACTTCTGTTAATATTGTAAAATATTGTATGTATCCATACTCCTGACATTTATTTTTATATTTTAAATGTCTGTCCATTTCACATCAACCCTTCCAGTACTCATTATAACTATTATTTTCGATTTCAGTACTACTATTTATCATTACACTTCTGTTAATCCTGTACATATCCACACTTTTTGTAGATTATTTTTTATATTATACACTATATTTGTAGCCTATAATTTGTTATATTTTCTACTTACCAACTTTCTGTGTGTGTGTGTATGTGATACAACAGCTGAACGTTAAATGATGCATGGTGTTACATTACCATGACAGCAGATGGGCAGAAATTACTTTTAACATCAAGGCAATGAAGAAATATTTGGAAAATTAATTTTAAGTGACTACTACTAACAGAAACACGCTCCTTGTACTGTGAATCCTAATGTACCAAGCTTGTGTGGCGACAAACAGTAAACAGGAATAGCTGTGCTGTCATCTTGACAAAGTGCTCTGGGATGCTTCTGCTTCACGTGTTCGTGCACAGCAGTTATTCTTAAGTGAAGCCACTTCCAGTTCACGGAGCTCACAGAGCACCACATTGTTGGGTATCTGTCTAAAATACTCAAAAACTTTAGATGGTCAAAGGCGCAGTCTTGTAGATGCCTCTTGTTGTCCGTGGGAATCTTTGGTTACACCAGCTGCAGCGACGCATCGTTGCACGTTATAAACTATTGTCTCCACCTGTCTGTTTTATTGATAGTGTGTATCTATGTGTTCTCTATACTGTAGCCTGTGTTTGATTATTATTTTATAAGTAAGCACATTGTGAGCATTGTACAATCCAGAGTCAAATTCCTTGTATGTGTACACATACCTGGCAATAAAGCTGATTCTGATTCTGATCAAAAATTTACAATCCCCCTTCCTACCCATAAGCCAGGTATCATGACTGACAAAGTTGGATCGGCGCATCCCTAAATAAAATAACAAATATTAAAACAACCTGCTTCCAAACAACTGGCAGTTTCATATTCAAAAGCCAGTTTCAAACACCAAATTTTGTAAGCATAAGTACACTGGAAGTGTATTTACATACAAAAGCCAGATCCTGATGCCGTTTTTTGTTTGTTTTTTGCAGCATGGATGGTGGTGAGCTTTTCAGTCGAATCCAGGACAGAGGAGACCAAGCCTTTACAGAGAGAGGTAAAAAGCTTATGGTGACTTAAAAGCAATCCCTGCATATATCTTTTTAGTGCTGTACTTTATTACATGATTACATATCACACTGGTTCAAATATACCATTGTGTCTGCACAGACATATACACTATAAGATCCACAACTTCATGCGCCCCCTATTGGTGACTTTTTGGTGACGCCACTTGTTAAAAGAGCTTTTTGTTATCCTTATGTTTTAGAGGCATCTGACATCATGAAGAGCATAGGAGAGGCCATCCAGTTCCTGCATGCAATCAACATTGCGCACAGAGACGTCAAGGTTTGTGTCATAATGTTTAAATTTCCATGTACTTGTATTGAGAAATGAAAGCAATCTGATAAGGGAGTTTAAAGGAGGGCTTCCATAGCAGTAACTAACGTCATTCTCTTCTTTTTCTACTGGCTGGCTTCCCGAATCCTCCCTGCAGCCAGAGAATTTACTGTATACCACGAAGAGGCCCACTGCAATGCTCAAACTCACAGACTTTGGCTTTGCAAAGGAGACCACTTCCCACAACTCTTTAGCTACTCCTTGCTACACACCCTACTATGTTGGTAAGCATCTGTTTTAATAAACAGCTAATAATGCGATATAACAGATTCCTGTACCCTATCCCTTGTTCTTTGTCTTTTACTACGTCCTGTCTGCAGCTCCAGAGGTCCTGGGCCCAGAGAAATATGACAAGTCATGTGACATGTGGTCGTTGGGTGTCATTATGTATATCCTGTAAGTCTGGGTTTTTTTCAATATCTCTGAACCCTTCATCCCATATGATTTCTTTTTTGGCTCCTCTAACTAATGTTGTCTTTTTAAACCTTCAACAGGTTGTGTGGGTACCCTCCTTTTTATTCTAACCATGGTCTAGCCATCTCTCCGGGGATGAAGAAGAGGATCAGGATGGGGCAATATGAGTTTCCCAACCCTGAATGGTCTGATGTATCAGAGGAAGGTAAGGCAATATTCATCTTTATGGGCTCTGGAGGTATTGAGTTGAAAAGTAAGTGGCTGTTGAGACTTCTATCTGAAACTGATTGAAAAACAAATTATGTGGAGAAGTACTTTTGTTTAAAAATATATATATATCACTCTTTAAAAGTAACTTGAACTTTTAAGAGTCAGTTATAAAATACTGGTCTTGCATCAAAAAACGTTCATGGACATATCACGACAATATTGTTTCACAAGCTCCTGCAGGTATTAAAACGACTCCCTTAAACGTGACAGACAAACAGGCGTTTTGGTCTTAACTTTCTGATCAAGAAATTGAAACTGATTCAGGTGTTTCGCCTCCTATTTGCTGCCATCAGCCACATACACTGCAACTGAAAGTGATGTCTTATTTCCTGAGTAATAGAACGGTGTGTATGTGAGGAACGACAGAAGAGCCAGATGGGATGTACTTACTGTAACACACTCGTCAAGAACCAGCACAGTTCTTTTTGTCGATGTGTGCTATTTACTTTTAGCAGATTGTTTCAGTTCAGTTTTAGATTTCATGATCAACAGACGTGGCAAAATCTCAGTCCACCAAAGCATAAACTGTCTGGCAGCCTATGACTGAAGGTTTTAAAATTGCAGCTGTAATAACAAGACCTTTTCCCCCTATTAATGGTTTAAATAATAATCGTGTTTGCAGCTAAACAACTGATTAGGACCCTCCTTAAGACTGAGCCAACGCAAAGGATGACCATCACGGAGTTCATGAATCACCCCTGGATCAATGTAAGCATAAACTCTTGGTCATGCATTTGTCCCCACAGCTTATTTTCTTACCATCTCTCAAGTGAAGTAACATTTGAACATGTGTCTGTGTGTCTTGCTAAAGCAATCGATGGAGGTTCCCCAGACCCCGCTTCACACCAGCCGGGTGCTAAAGGAAGAGAAGGACGCGTGGGAGGATGTCAAGGTTAGACGTCTGGTTCTCTTTGAGTCCGTTTCGCTCGAAACATTGCTATCATTAGTTTATTAAATTACAATTTATACCCTGTTCTGGTTGGTTACTTTATTTAGAGTCTGTTTGTTATTTAGTCTTAAAAGGACCAAGCTGGTGTTGTCTTTGACATCAAGAGTTCCCCTGGAGAAATATCAGAAATATTGCTCATGCCATAGAATTTTACATTTAAAAATAATGTGACTAGCGTCACATTGGACAGCCAGTTATGTTCTAGCACCTGCTTCACTAGCTTGACAAGCAAGTGGCCTAATGAGCTTCTTGTTTCCATTTTTCAGGAGGAAATGACCAGTGCCTTGGCAACAATGAGGGTTGACTACGAGCAAATCAAGATCAAGACCATTGAGGACTCATCCAATCCACTGCTGATTAAGAGGAGGAAGAAGGCCAATAAACCAATGGCGGACGCACAGTCTGCAGCCCACTGAAAGATGCGAGTATGCATGCATATACAAACACAGGTTGTAAAAAGGAAGCAATAATTTGTCGACACGTGAGTCGCATTGCATGGATTTTCTCAGTGTTTTATTTTTCAAATTCTAATATTTTGTAGGAGTGTTTGTTTTTATTACTCTACCATTTTAACAAACCCACTCTAGCAGAGAGGATGTTTAACTGTTTTTACACCAGTGAAGAGATTATGAATTATAGAAAAGGAGAGGAGGAGGGAATCAGTGAGATTCCTCCTCCTCTCCTTTCCCAAATATCAGGTTGTGTATCCAGAGGGGCTCGAATGTTGGAGTAAGACATGAAGCCTTAGCATTAGCAGTAGTTCTCTTTCACCCAGCAGCCCTGGTCTCTCTAGCCCCAAACCTGTGAATGTTAAATCAAATGGCTAAATCCCAAAAATTAAAGCAAGGGAAGGTTTCTTGTTCCGTACATGCAAAGTAAGCAGATGTATTTTGAACTGACAAGTGGAATGTAAGGACTCTGTCACTGACTGTTGGAATTAGCTTGAAATAGTCGCTCATTTCTCGATCTTGAACTGGGACTGTTTGTCAGGTTCAGTTTGTCGTCATGAATGTCGAACAGAGGCCTATGCACTCTAACAAGGGCCGTGTGCCATTCTGACAGAGCACCTCACTCTTGGCCTCTCTCTCCTACCTTTTAATTGACGCTTGTTTTTCAGGCGCAGTTTTAGGGCAGGGAATGACGCCACGTTAAAGAACAGAAACTGGCTCGGCCTTTCTCCTGCACGTAGCTCACAGGAGAGTAGGAGCCAACGGATAACTGTATTTTTTTCATGGATTTTATGAACATATTAGCGTAGGCCTTACAGAGTGTTGCTAAAGCAGCAGATTACTTTTAACCCCTACCTACCACTTGGTTCAGGCTTTTACCAATGTTATGCTTCAGAGTATATAACATTGCCAGATTATATTTCAGGTTAATGCTATGCAGATGTGTTTGTCAGCTTGAAGTACTGCTAGGACCTTTTTATTAGGGATTTCTTTTTGCAAAAGTGGCAGAGAGATTTCGAGCAACAATCTGGAGCGTTTGTGTGTGATAATATACGCAGTAGCACCCTTCAGGGGAATACATGGTTCAGACAGACGGGTAAAGCTCTGGAGGTCTCAGCGTTAGCATCAGTTACACCAGCTTAGCTGTGTTACCGGTGTTCTCCATCCCTTCTCCTCCACACTTCCTGTAGGGTAGGAAGTAGAAAGAAATTAAGTGCTGCTCCTCAGAATCTGACATACCACCAGCAAGCTGTCATCACATTCAGACTGGGTGTGATGGGTGGTTTCTCCTCATTGTTCTGTTAAAGCAACAGGACGCGTCCATGTCATTTGGGATCATGGGAAATTACTGTGTTAATTTTGTCAGTTTGGTCCACTTTGTAAAATCACATCCATAGAACCTGTCACCTAGCACCTACAAATCTCTCACTGTAAAAATGTTCATTGAATGTTTGTGACTATGTTCCTCCTGTACTTTTTTCCTGTTCATCCCTCTCAACACCTTTTTTTGTAGTGAAAGCACAGATGTGTCTGTCTTTTTTTCCCCTGTCATTGAGTCAGTTCAGCTCCACCTGCCGTACTTTTGTCTGCTTCAGCTTTGGATTAAAAAAAACACATAAAACAAAAAAAACCTGCACTCTGATCTCCTTTTCTGAATATGAAATAACTTTGACAGTATAAGAAAAATAGGCACCAGGCTGTACACCTCCTGGACAATAAAGCTCTTCACTGAATACTATTTAAAAAAGGAAATAATTACAGGTCACATGGTACTGTTAATGGACTGTATTTAATATAACATGTCTTGTTTTAATTCTTTGCGTATAATAATATAAAGTATTATTCAGTTTCACTTAATTTGAGTTAATATCTCTTCAATTTAAGTTTAGTCTCTAGATCTAAATAAAGAGACTAAACCAATTTCAAAATAATGTAAAGTTATCAGCTTGCTAATGCTTGCTAATGATAGTCTACTTAAATATCTTGATCAAATCCCAAAGGAAATGTTTAAAAAATGTAATGATCTGCCTCTACTTTTAGAGTATTTTTCTTCTGCATCATGTCCCCAGCCATGACTCAGGCTCAGGTCGTCTTGGGATTTGTGGCGGAGTGCACAGACTCAACTCGTGACAGACATACTTTCTAGCATGAGTGACTCCTGGAATATACACTTTTGCATCGCAAAACACTGTGGGGATACTGAGTCAACACGGACGTTTGCCAACACTGGGGTGTTCAAAGTTTCTCGCCAGTGCGCAAGGTTATTTCTCTTCAGGTGTGAGGCGTCCGTAGGCACTCAGCTTCCAGCTTTGAGTATGGCGAAACCTACAGTCATCTCTCTCAGCCGTGCGTCAGGTAAGTGAGAAAGGGGGTTAAGTGGGGCTTGAGGGGAGTTCCTCGTGATAGTGGCACTGTGGAGGTTCTGCCCCTTTCCCCAGCCTACCGCAAACCTCAGGACGCCAACCCAGTATGCTTTTCACAGTGGGTCGGAGGGCCCCTAAAGCATTTTATTGTCAAGAGGAGGTGGGATACAAAATATGTGGTATGAAAGGTTAGCGGTTTATACTGTGTGTAACTTCTGAAGTAATTGCCAAGTCAGTTTAGCAGCATCAGAGGATTTCCTTCATCAAAGGGGAAAAAAATAAGACCTTGATTAAATCACCAATATAAAAACAAGTGATACGCTTGTTTCCAACCTAGAAAAATTAACTTGTCAGCGTAAACAGTGTGTCATTACTGTGTACACCCTTCTTTTTTAAAGGTGTGGGGAAACATGAGGGATGGAGACTTCTCAGCTGAGGTGGTGACACAGCTCAGAGTTCTTTGAAGTGGCATGCCATCCTGATTCTTGCACAAACACGCATCCTCTTAGACAGAGCTGGTTAACCTGACAGACAAGGTAGCAGTAGTCTGAGGCCACACATTACCTCAGCAAGAAACCCACAGATCAGAGTGAACCTTGGCAAGGTGATTAAATGGAAAAGCCTTTCGTTGTCTGTTTTGCACATACAACAGCAGTTGCTAGTCTTTCACATGTGCTGGAAATCGGATTGTTCTTACTGTCAGGTACAGCGCCGTGTACATGTGGTGGCTGCGGTTGCTTTGATTTCTTTCTTTTTTCTGTTCGTTTCTTTGCTGGTTATTTTAAAAACATGCCTTGTCGTTTGTGGGAACACATTCTTTGTATTCTTGTAAGAAAAGCTGTATGTGGTCATACACAATATACAGCAACAAGCATGCTGTAGTGTTTGACACTGAACACCTTTGAAAGAGACAATGGGGTCTTCATGTCAGAGCCCTTTGCTGTCATATTTACTGTAGAATTCTCTCATTTACTGCCACTGATTTTTTTGGCACTTATGTGTGCTTATCTGGAAAAATCTAACCTAAGATTATCTCCATGTTCAGGAAGTACCCAGAGTGCCCCTTTTTGCACAATGAAACAGTTGACATATTTTGCAAGGGTGACTTCCGTTTACATTATTATTGTTGTGAAATATTGAAATGGTCAAATGTTGGTGAAATATTATTGATTTCTCACAGCTAGCATAGTGCAAAGTACACTTGTAGCATGTCATGATGCTGGACTGATGATTCAGTACTACTAGTGTATTGCATTGCAAGTGATGTAATGGACGGTTATGTCAGACTGATTTAGTTGGTATTAGATATGTGTCACCTGCCACCGAAGCAGTGCCAGCAAGCATATTTGGCTATCTGTATCATCTCTACTTTGGAAAAGTGGCAAGGTCACATGATAAGAAATTCTGTGACTTGAAAGGACCACATATAAGATATAATTGTGAGCACAATAAGACCAGTTGCAAACATAATCTATAACAACCTCATTCAAAATGGCAGAAAAGGAAAAGAGATAAAGTCAATGTACATTTACAAATCAACAGAGTAAAAGTTGAGGACAATCTACTAATGTAGGAAGAAGGCACTATAAATAGTGCCCTACAATGTGAAAGTATTCATAATGAATCACCCTTAATAGAAAACTATAATTACTACAAGAGTAATATTTAGTATGCAGCGACTGAAGAAAGCCGCATTCATATAGAATCAACCGGCTGAAAATAGGAGAGATTACATTACAGAACAGTTTAGCGACTCCTGAAACGGTGTAGAAAAATCACAGATCATCTATCACATGGGTGGGGGGGGTCAGTTGTGTTCAGCCAACCTCACCCGCAGCCTGTGTTAAAACAGTCACATTCACTTCCATGTTACCATTGTTTTATGCAGTACTCCATATTTTTTATTCACATTAATAAATACTTCTCTTTTCAGATGTGGTCGGACCACCCTTTGCAAGAGCTGGTTAATTTTGTGTATTCTCTGACCTTGATACATGTATGTATTTGTGTAGAGCCCTTGCAATTATTTTCTGAGCATTCAGTCTTATGAAGTAGACCTATAGTTTAATAATGTATGGCTAAACCCATAGCTTAATTCACAAGGCCAAAGTGATGTGCCATATTACATAGATCTGTGTTTTTGTAAAGTTAAAGTAACCACTTGAAACCATTAATCATGATCATTCAAAATAGTGATCTGACATAATGAGTCCCTACAGGACTTTCTGGATGGTGTATTTGTTAATGATACAATACTGACAAAAATGATAGTCACCATTTTTTTCTCACCCCGCCTCGAAACCATTGATCTCTGAACAGACACATCCAGTCATTACAAAACAGACTATCAACCAGCAGCAGCACATTAGCAGACATGTGATTCAAAACGTAAACACTAGTTTCAATGAGATAGAATCAGCAATTATTTTTTGTGAATTTAGAAACTGAGTGAACGCAACCGCGATTAACATGATTCATCCTAAAGGAAACTGTTATTAACAGTGGTCAAAATAAAATTGTCACACTCTATCAGACAAATGTTATGAATGATATTTTTGCATACGGTACCGTCATTGCTGGAATGATACTATGCAGATCATCCCACGTTGACTTAGGAAGTGACTGTTGAAATGTCTTAGAGTAGTTTCGATGCAGAGGCCTTAGTCAAGTCAGGAATCAGTCAAGTCAGGAACCTTACAGACACTTCGCTGTCAGAGTAGTGGCAATATGTACATTCAAATGGTATTACAGGATGCAAAGCATGTTTTTGTGTCTTTTTTTATTTAAAACAAAAAGCCTTGTTGCTCAGGTATCCATATATTGCAGTACAGCTGATGAGTTAAACCCTTAAAAAAACTGCAGCTACCCCCTCTGGCTTTATGAAGAAGATGGCCTAAAGAAGCAATAGTCTGACTCTTTTTTTTAATACAGGGCCTCTGGAGTTTACCATTTGTGTTAGTTCTGTTTTATGATCTGAGTCTCTGCATGTGACTTAAGTGAAATTGCTTTTGCATGCACATGTGTGAGGGCTTGTGCAAGCGTGCATATGCCATGAGGGTGAGGCTGGCTACTTACAGTTACCGTAAGTTAAGATACAGCAGGGCTGCTGCTGGTAAGTGATGTATATGGGTCACGTTTGAGGTTAGTGCATCAGCCTGTTGAGTTTACACTCTAGTGCTTCCCCACATATAGACTGCAGTACTGCAGGATGTGAATTCTGTGCTCTACCAGTCACCCATTCCTGATGAATGGTGCATAAAACAGCTGTATCATCTTGTGACATAAAATCAAAAGAGTCAATCATTATCAACTGAGATCATTTATTTATCTGTAAAAATACACATGTCATAATAAATACATTTTACATATATGATAAAAAAATAAATATCAGCTTCTTAAGCAAATGTTTTAGTTGTAACTTCATGTAGGACTCAATATGGTCCTAAAACAGAAACTTGTCCTCAGGACAAAAAAGTAAACAGAAGTCTCAGAACAACTAAGACATCACACTTCAGCAGGCTCACAAAAGAAACATCTAGCAACACTTTTCATAACACTGAAAATAATGGACTGAATGCATAACATTGCAAGATTCAATACTGTTTTTTCTTTTTCCTGAGAAGAACATTTAGGTTAGGGTCAGCAGGTCTTCAAACGGTTTTTCTGTGCCTGTTAGAAGCCAGATACGTCTCAATGTAGTTAAACAGCAGGTCCAGCTCACCCATGGCCTTATATAGACCTTTACTCTCCATCTGTTGACAAAAAAAGCGGTTCACTTTATAAAAATCACCTGTCAAAATACAAGCATGTACAGACTGCACATAATATTTCAGATTTTTACAGTTGAAGACAAAATCTTGGCACTCACCTGAGTGTAAGTAGAGTTTAGGGTTTTTATGTCAAACTGCTGCTTGCAGGCGAAGTAATGTCTCTGTAAGAGGAACAACAGAAAGTTAATTTTAATACAGTGGTTACAAACTGTGATTAGACTGTCATGTCCTGAATGCAGACCCCAGACAGTGCCTTCTCCTACCCAGTGAATTATTGCTAATGGGCAAAATGCCCATGTTGGGAGTTGGGTCTGCCAATCCATCAAAGGGGCATGCAGCAAATCAGAGGCAAAGTTAGGGCAACACACTTCGTGAGTAGCAGCATGTCTTCCCTCCTCTTCCTCTTTTTCAAGGATTGCACGATCCACAATATGCGCACTGCTGCAGTTTAGGAATCACTGACTAATGCAATATTATGACCTGTCTCATGAGCCATCACTGAACTCTTCCCTTATGGTCAGCCATTTGCCTCATGTCAAAAAGTGCGGGGAATATTTTGACAGTTTCTGGATGTAACCCAGACTACAAGATGGTTTGTCTCTGGTGAGTCAGATTGTGGTGCCAGCTACTCACATGTGTTCTGTGTAAAGTATGAAAACAGAAACGTATACATATGTTTTGTGAGCAACAGTTCGCCCTTAAGTCCAACCTGTCACTCTTGAATTTAATATCAGTTCCTGCTGTGACTATATAAATGGAGGTACATTTTTATTATGTTCCTCACTAAATATTATTATATTACTATTAAAATCTAACAATATCACAGCGATTTTGCACAAAGACTAGTAAATTGACAAATTGTGCACACTGCACACTGTACACTGAACGCCTTCGGCAGCACGCATCGTTGTGTATTTACATCTTAAAACTCCTGTAGGAGTAACACGTGTGTCAGCTACTCACACATCTGGTGACATCACTCTTGAGCTCGTCGAAGATCTGCTGTATGGACTCCATGTGAGGCTTTAAGTCCTTGATGTCCTCCGTCACTCCGGCCAAGGCTGTCGGCAGAACCGTGCCAAGATAAAACTCCAGTAAGCTGTTCATGGCGTGGCAGGCAAACGGGCTCTGAAGTTGGAGGAAAAGCACCGGCATGTTATAGGCTGTCGTTTAACTCTTTACTGGTGTGCACGATACTTTAGATTCAATTTGGAGAAGGTGAGTTTTTTTCAGCAACAAAAAACCCCCATAGACCAATGAATGAACTTCGTGGAGTATTAATGGAGAAACTTACTTTGAAAGAATCCTCGACGCTCTGGTCTAGCAGCGCTGTGTCCAAATCATCGTTTGCTTCCTGCAAACAGAAACAAGCTCGTGCTCAGTGTGCTGTGACAGTGTCAGGAGCTGCAGAGCTGCAACACCACTTGGGGACTGACAGGACGCAGCCACATGGGCCGTGGGAATCTAACCAAATCATGCTGCAACAACTGTCAGGAAACCTGCAGAGTGAAGTGCTGTGCTTTTACTCACATAGAAGTCTCTGATCTGTGAATAGTCCTCTCTGAGCTTCTTGAGCCTGACGGGGAAGCCCTCCACGAAACGGCAGCACTGGTTGTTGCACATGGGACTGCACCAAGCAGTGCTGAAAAAAGACAGCAGAACCAGGACGGACAGGAGGAGAGACCGAGGAGTCATGCTGGTGGACAAGCTGCTGAAGTCTTCTGGAGGTAGAGGAGAGAAGATTGGAGCTCTCACTGGTAATGATGCTGCTGGCTTAATAGAGGCAGAGGCTCTCTGGCTTCTGAGGAGAAATCTTCTTGGTAGGATCTTGCTGAAGAGCTCAGAAAAGTGCATGTATTTGGGCTCATCTCTTGTCTCAATTTATAGCTGAAATTTTGGACACCTGAGGCCTGAGGGAGGAGACTGACTGGAAGACAAACGGTTAAACATGCTTCATACATGGAGGGGAATTTTTTTCAGAATCATGCATTACATATGGGGCTACTCCTCCCATGAGATAGGTTGGTGCTATTGATAGATGTCAAGATCTCATTCAACAGCACTAATGGAATTTTGATATGACATCATTTCCGATTATCCTCATTTATATTTCTAATATTATTTTATTATATATATATATAAAATAGTTTTATGTTTTAATATTTTATCATATCATCAGTGTCAATAGAAGTAGTATGACTACACATCAGTCCCATGTACACTACAGTAACATTGCCTTTATCCACTCAAGTAGCACAGATATGGAACTTATAATGGATACTTAATGTGCAAATGTTTGAGTTAAAAATTGCATCAAGTGCAGTTAATCACATTTTATTATTTATGCATTCAGAATAACAAAGGAAATGGTGCCAGCCACATGGAAATGATATTAACTTGTGGTTTAGACTTTGATGACGCTGTGGATTCTCTCTGTATGCCAGACATGCGTAATAAGACTGACACAAGTGAAGACAGGTGACATCTACTCATCTTTGCTTTTTGCTCTATTTAGGTGATTGGAGTCATGGTGTGCTGTCTCTTTGAGGTTTTGCATAGGCCAGGGGGGGAATGCATAGAGAAGTGATTTGGTTCTCTAAGCGGTGTTTTCCCTTAAGAATTTTTTTGTCTGTCTCGTGGAATGTCCACTTATCCACAACTAATGTGTCTTAGTCCATTTATTTATGTTAGGCAACACTGGTATTTTGAAAGTGTTAATAGGGAAAACCATTCCCAGGCATTATCTCTGATTGATGAAGACTTCACAATCTGTGCAAATAAATTTCAGGTTGATTTGTCATGGTTCAAGTTAAAGTTCATTTACCGAATGAAGTGTGTTGTCATACTGAAAGATAACACAGTGTGCTTTTCACAGAATGAAATAAATACATAAACAAATGCATGAAACTTAGAGTACAAGTCGTTGTGTTTGGCTTTTTGTTTTTGGGAAGTGGGAATGACCATGGGCAGGCCTTAGTGTAGCTCATGCCAGCTATGGCTAGCCTACAGGAAACTGTTACGTGAAAGGCTGCGTGTCATGGCTACCTATAGCCACGATTGGACAGTTGATTGTTTTTCAGTTTGGCATGGCCTTTGAGTTTCCATTTCAAAAATGAAAATGCTCTCTCTATTCTGCTCTCTGCTGGACAACAATGAAATGCAATATACCTCTTCACTTCCACCAAACTTTGACCCTATTCGAGATTATTAATATGGCATGGAAAACTCATGCTACAAAAAAAAAAGTTCAATCAATTGTTAAAGACAATAAGCTATATATTGTCCTTGTAACAAAATTTTCACTATAAATGCATGTATAATTTTACTTTATTTGTTTGTTTGATTTGTTTTTATTTAGGCATTTTAAATCTTACATAGCTCAGTGTTTATGTTACCTAGAACAATTATTCTAAGATTCAAAGATTTTAGTCAGCATGTATTTGAAATAGTATTTTTTCAAGTCTGAATTTCAAACGAACAACATGGATGTTGAACAAATATTACACCATAAATAGTCTTCTGATGTAGTTTGGCTTAATAAATTTTAAGTTAATAATATTGGTCAAAAGCAGGCAAAACATAAGGAATGCAAGGAATCTAGTCAGATGAACAGAAATGAGTCTATATCCAGCTCAGTGTTTTTCTTTATTTAACCAGGTAAGCGTCTTGGTAAGATTAGAATCTCTTTTTTCAGGAAAGATGTGGTCAAGAGGGCAGCAGTTAAACCTTGTTACAACAGTAAATACAAACACAAGGCAGGCAATGGGCTAAGACAACTGTGACACACTACAAAATGGCACACAAACTGAAGTGGAAGGGAGATGTTGACAGTCTGTGATTGTTGTCCAATTAGTGCCCAGAGAATTTTGTAAATTGTGAAATCCAGGTAACACCAAACAAATGGAACTGTAACAAAATGCAGAAAAGGAGGTTATTGTGCTAGCACATACAAATTACAGGAAATATTCTCTAAATTGTTTAAAACCTAAGAAGAAAACATTGTTATAGATTGTCATCATATCAACATAAAATGCAATATTGAGTTTTCTTTAGTCTTAAATACAAAATACACACCATGCGTATTTAAATAAATGCAAACATTTCATTTATGCACATGAAAGTTCATAAGTGAAATTAACATGAGTCAGCAGTAAGTTTATGGGAAGCCCCTCTTACTTTAGCACTGACTGTGTGTGTGTGTGTGTGTGTGTGTGTGTGTGTGTGTGTGTGTGTGTGTGTGTGTGTGTGTGTGAGCATGCATGTCTGCTCTCTGCATTTAGCTTGTGATTTCATGATTTCGTGTGGTCACAGTTGCATTTCAGATGCTTCTGCCAGGTCTTGCTAGGCTTTCAGTTGTGACTTTGTTTATGTGCATCTGAGAGATTTCAAGTCTGCTATTGTGTCAGATAGTTTCTGTCTTAAAATTAATTCCTTTTTAACTGTTAGTCAGTGTGTGTCTTTCTCGCACACAACTAATAATCAAACCCAGCATGCCAGAAGTGACCAGAGAAACTGCAAGAGTAACAAAACCAACATCATGTGTTAAACAGTATCAATGTGCTAGTATCGCTAATCCCATCTATGGTGATTTTTTTTTTTAACACATAATTTCCTGGTGTCAGAAAGTCTAAGAAAAGCAAACCACGTGACAGTTTATATTAGCTGGCATTTCTCAAGCTCTATTTCACACTGCCTTCTCAAAATGGTCCGAGTTGAGTCAGCCAAATCTTATCTTTAATTTATCTCGAACTTATCTGAACAACAGTCAGCACAACTCAATCATCTAAACTCTAAGTTTCTGATGCCGTCACTAGCCAGTGCTCAGAAACTGCAATCGTAGTGTTAACTGAAACCTGACTGTTGATTTCATATACAGTTGATTCAGCCACCTGTTGGAACATGAATCACAGCAGAACACCACTTTACACTGTACTGAAATAATAAATTGACAAAGACTTTATGTGGATGCTGGTGGCTATTTGCATGATCCTCTTGACATCTTGACACCTTATGCATCACATTGGGTGTCTGCATAGTTTAAACTGGCTGCTGTCTCCTTTAGAGGAAAGCTATCTGTCTTTACACATAGATTCACCACATTCTTCTTTCACTTTCACACTGGTTGTCTGTTTGACAGCGTATGTTTCTGTGTGTGTGTGTGTGTGTGTGTGTGTGTGTGTGTGTGTGGCATGAAATCCTTCAGAGATCTGTTTCTGTTATTGTTTATGTCGGGTGGTTATTGTAAACATAAACAATAGTAGTAAAGTGTGTGCGTGCTAGTTTTTTAGACTTGTCTCAATAAGCTAACTAATAATGTGGGCAATAAGACTACAATTAAAAGAGAAAACTATGAGAAAAGTGGATGAGGTGTCCCAGGGTCTCACCTAAACACTCACAAAAACATTAATGGAAACTGTGACTACTACGACAGCTGATATCTGGGTGGGTGGATGCTCATTATCATCAGTTTCCTGTTAATGACCTACAGAGACCCCTCTGGACTTCAGATGAATTTTTTAGTCATTAAGTCTTCCCACCTTGAATGTGAGCTGTCCACTGGTTGGCATACTCCTACTTCAACCTTTGGAGTGAAACAACAGCATATCTGTGGTAGATCTTTCAATGTAACTGATGGAAATGGGCAAAAGATTCAAATATAGCATGCAGATATTAACTTAAATACCTGCTAAAAAGATAACCAGATACTTCCTCAGAAACCATCCGTTGTCTCTATAGAGCTGAGAAAGCAACATCAGATGATTGTATTGTTGTAACCTGAAACTAAATTAGCTTGTCATTCTGCTTAGCAAGCATCCTTTCGGGAGGAGATGAAACTTTGCCTCTGTACACAGTCATCAGTTTGACCTGGACATTATTAGTAATGTAAGATTAAATTAGCTTAAGTTTTCCAGTTCAATCAGTGATTGATACACTCCAGTGTGATGCTTCCATAAGTATGACTCTTCATCCTCCATACCATTTTTATCTGTTAGAGTGGAAGTGCGTAAGCACATACGTGCATATGGCCATTCGCATATGTACCTGTGATGGTGTTAACCGCACTTATGTAAGCAGTGCTGATTGTGACAGCTCATATTTTCCCATGGTGTTCAAACATCTGAGTGCTGAATTAGTGAAAGTAAAAATAACAGTTTCTAAATGCAATTTGAATGATGAATCACATTTTCATTGTTTTTTTATTGACGTTTATTTGGGTCTTGGTCTGCCCATGCCCAGATGTGAAGTCATATAGACACTGTGGATGGGTTGCGTCTGCCCATGTGCACTGAACATTGATTACCACTAAAGGGTAATAATGCAATCAATCATCACTTGTGCTGCACTCTCTGTCGAAGGTTTTTGACACTGTTGATAATACTATTTTGTTAAATAAGCTGTTTTCATTGATGATTCTGCCTTCATCTGCTTCAAATCTATCTATCTGGTAGATGTTGCTGATGTTTTCAAATTAAGATAGTTAAAGGTGTCCACCAGAGATCAATATTGGGCCCCATTGTGTTTACTATGTACATGCATTTTATGCTGACGATAACATATTGTATGCCATCGGGTCCACTGCAAATAAGTACTTCTTTAAATTACTGTCTGTTTTTGATGACGTCCAGATGTACTTTACTAATTTTAATCTTGTTCTAAATTCCAAAAAGCCAAAATGTTTGGATTTCACACTTTACTTTACATGGTTACACTGATGTCCAGTATCCATGAAGTAGGAAAGAAAGAAAAAATAAAATAAATACATATTTTAATTCTCTTAAACAGTGGAACTTAAACAATTTATTTAATATGTATAATTATGTTACAGTATACAACAACAACAACAGTAAAACACATTAACAGCTTTTTATGTTCAATATGACGTGAAAATAGTATATGAATGCATAAACATTTAACATTTTATTGAGTTTCTTTATGACCTAGATTATAAAACACTACATCAAAAATAGACGAAAGTTTGGCTTCCTTTCAAATAAAGGTAAGATCAAGTTATTAATGAGCTTCAGTGAAGCCTAATAATCCTAAGTGATCCAGTCGCTGTGTTTGTGCAAGTTACAACTTTTTTTTGACATACACTATATTGCCAAAAGTGTTAGGTTGCCGGCCTTTACATGCACATGAAGATTAACAAAGTCTTTATAGGCAAGTCATGCCACTCTGCAGCCATCTTGGCAACGCGTCCGGGCAGTTATTTCGGACTAATACGACCAGACTCCTGTCTGAATGAGACCTAGAACTGCACATGTACTGGTCACTGGGACATAAAAACTACATGAATAGAATCACCGGTAAAATGTATGTAATAAAAATCGCTGAAAAAGTTTGATGACTTTGCCCCAAAACAAGGTTTAAAAAGCCTTTTTCCCGACCGGTTATACTTGTACTATGCATGCGCAGTAGAAGTACAACGGAGCCTTGTTTCTGTGGAACCACACGATTAGCTGATATATGTTTCCCGCTTTGGCTGTTAAAATCAGATGATTGGCCTTCAAGCGGGATGGGCGGGATAACCACCATCTTTGTTACGGGTGTACCCCATAGAGTTTTATTGAGGATGTGATTGGGAGGCGTGTCTTCTCTATAAAACGTCTCGGTGGTTAATGACAACCCATTCACTTCTGGAAAAGCTGCCCACAAGGTTTAAGAGTGTGTTCGTGGGAATTTTTGACCATTCTTCTAGAAGCGCAATTGTGAGGTCAGGCACAGATGTTGGACGAAAAGGCCTGGCTTGCAGTCTTCGCTCTTATTCTTCCCAAAAGTGTTTGGGTTGGTTGCTTTGTGCACTGGTGCGCAGTCATGTTGGAACAGGAAGGGGCTATCCCCAAACTTTTCCCACAAAGGTGGGATTATGAAATCGTCCAACCCCCTATGTCTTGTATCGTCCAAAATGTATGCTGAAGTGTTAACAGTTTCTTTCACTGGAACTAAAGGGCCAAGCCCAACCCTGAAAAACAACCCCACACCATAATCCCCCCCTCCTCAAAACTTTACACTAGGCACAATGCAGTCAGACAAGTACCGTTCTCCTGGCAACCGCCAAACCCAGACTCGTCCATCGGATTGCTAGACAGAGAAGAGTGATCATTCTTAGCTAGTCAGTGTGTGTCTTCCTCACACACAACTAATAATCAAACCTTGCGTGCCAGAAGTGACCAGAGAAACTGCTGAGTAACAAAACCAACATCATGTGTTAAACAGTATCAATGTGGTAGTATCACTAATCACATCTATGACGAAATATTTGTTTTTAACACATAATTTCCTGGTGTCAGAAAGTCTAAGAAAAACAAACCACGTGACAGTTTATATTAGCTGGCATTTCTCAAGCTCTATTTCACACTGCCTCCTCAAAACGGGGCAGTCAAATCTTATGTTTCCCACTTTGGCTGTTAAAATCACTGTGCGCCTCAGCATGTGCTGACCCTGCTCTGTAACTTTATGTGGCCTACCACTTTGTGGCTGAGTTTCTGTTCACAATTGCTTCGACTTTGTTGCAATATCACTAATACTTGACCGTGGAGTATTTAGTAGTGAGGAAATTTCACAAAGGGACTTATTGCACAGGTCGCAACCTATGAAGGTGCCACGCTTGAAATCATTGAGCTTCTGAGAGCGGCCCATTCTTTCACAGATGTTTGTAGAAGCGGTCTGCATGCCTATGTGCTTGATTTTATAAACATAGTCATGGAAGTGATTGAAAAACCTGAATTCAATGATTTGGTAGGGTGCCCTAAAACTTTTGGCAATATGGTGTATTTTGAGGTGATCCCTGATATATTCGGCAAAATTAAATACTCCCAACAAAATGTGTGTAAATTAGACTTCAGACATCCACAAATGCTTAAAACAAACTATATCATCATTACAAAAATGAAATAAATTGCTCCTGGGGTTTCCTCCTCTGCACCCTCTGCAGCCCACAGTGAGGGTGTTTATGTGCAGTCAGTTATTATTCAATATACTACAGTACATTCTCAGGAGGAAGAGCGTCGCTGAGCACATTTATTATTGTGTGGTCCTGGTTTGTGACTTCTTTTTTCCATTTTTCAATAACTGAATGATCCACAGTTTTGCGCACTGCCACTGTTTAAGAATCACTGAATAATGCAATAGTACGCCCTGTCCTTTGAGTCATCACCGATCTCTTCCCTCTAAGTCATGGTCAGCAATTTGTCTCATGTCAGAGTTTGGGGAATATTCTGACAGTTTCTTATGAATTCCTGAAAATTACAATAGCATGGCTGTTGACAGCAGAAAGACACTTATACATACATTTCATGAACAAGTTGCGCTTAATAGTCCACATGTCCAAATTGTCCAAATTTCAATCCAGTGTAATAATTACTTAATTACTTAAAATAACTAATAAATGAATTTACAATATTTTAAACTATAGGAGCATTAAGGGCCAGTATGGAACATTGTTAATCCAAGGACGTTATATTAAATTTAGAGATTAATTTTATTTTTGTTGGCATGGGCACTCCAGCAGTTAAATGGCATTCAAATGTCAGTATTATCAAATTAAGTTATTCATGAATTCGTTTCGGGCAATGCGGTGGTGCAGTGGTTAGCACTGGTACCTCATAGCAAGAAGGTCAACCCCAGTTGCCCCATCCTTTCTGTGTGGAGTTTGCATGTTGTCCACGTGGGTTCTCTCCGGATGCTCTGGCTTCCTCCCACCATCCAAAGACATGCAGGCAGGGTTAAATTTCCTTTAGGTGTGAGTGGTTCTTTGTCTATTTCTGTCCATCACAGGGACTGGCTTTAAACAAGCTAGTTTAGTGCGGTAAACTTTTACACTTTATTTAGATAACATCACACTGGGTTTGAGAGTCTGGGGAATGTGTTGACTTACAGTAGTTTATAAGCTGTCGTTAATTGCATGGCACATTATATACATAGTTGTGCTCTGAAAGTGAAAAACAGGTTACAGTTACAGAATCACTTATAGCTAGGCAGTATTATAAACAGCCTGGATGGAACGCAGCAAGTGATACAACATTCATTATAACCAGTACAGTAACATTGTCTTTATCCACTCAACTAGCACAGATATGGATATAATAATATAGATATATAATACAATAGAATATACAAATGTTAGTGTTGCATTTAGTGAAGTAAATCACATTATATTGTTTTATGCATTCACAATAACAAAGGAAACCATGCCACCCAGATGGAAATGATATTAAGTTGTGGTTTGACTTTGATGACGGTGTGGATTTCCTTTGTATGTCAGACGTAATAAGACTGTTGACATCTTCTGTTCTTTGCTTTTTGCTTTATGTAGGTGATTGGAATCATGGTATTTTTTCTATTTGATGAGATTTGCATATGCCCAGGGGGAAATACATATATATTTGTAAAATCATTGCCAGGGATGATCTCTGACTGAGCTATGATATCTCTCAATCTGTGCAAATAAACATTAGGATGATTTGTCATGGTTCAAGTTAAAGTTAATTTACTGGATGAAGCTTGTGTCTTACCAAAAGATGACACAGTGTGGTTTTCACAGAATTAATCCTTTTGCTTGTCCCTCACTCTCTCTCTGGCTCTCATGAACACTGCTGCACAATCTGTCCAACACAACGCTGTTGATTTCAGAAGCCACAGTTACACTGTCATTCCGTGGGAAACACCAGAGATGCACTATACATTGTATTTTGTATTCTATTTTATGTATGCATTTACTGTGTCATAATAAAACAAAAAAATATATGTTAAAACAACAGTTTTTAACAACAGAATTAATTGATTTGGGGAATTGGGAATGACCATGGCAGGCAAGCCTGCAGAAAACTAGCAAAGCCATGATTGGACAGTTGATTGTGTTTTTCAGTTTGGCATGGCCATGGTTTGGCATGACTTTATTTCTTCGTTGGATTTGTTTTTAATTTGGCATTTAAATCTTACATAGTTCGGTGCATATTTTACCTGTCTAGACTACCTAGATTTTTGTCCAAATAGCACACAAACTGAAGTGGAAGGGAGATGGTGACAGTCTGGGATTGTTGTCCAATTAGTGCCCAGAGAATTTTATAAATTGTGAAATCCAGGTAACACCAGACAGATTGAACTGCAACAAAATGCAGAAAAGGAGGTTATTGTGCTAGCACATACAAATTACAGGAACTATTGTCTAAGTTGTTTAAAACCAGAGAACAAAAACATTTAATTTAAATAGGCTGACTTATTATAGATTGTCATGATATCAACATAAAAATGCAATATCATGTTTTTTTTTGAGTCTTTCAAGCAAAATGCACACCATGTGTATTTAAATAAATGCTTTATTTATACACATGTAAGTTCATAAGTGAAATTAACATGAATCAGCAGTAAGTTTATGGGAAGCTCCTCTTACTTTAGCACTGACTGTGTGTGTGTGTGTGTGTAAGCATGCATGTCTGCTCTCTGCATTTAGCTGTGTGATTTCTTGTAGTCACAGTTGCATTTCAGATGCTTCTGCCAGGTCTGCTAGGCTTTCAGTTGTGGCTTTGTTTATGTGCATATGAGAGATTTCGAGTCTGCTATTGTGTCATACAATTTCTTGCACCTACATTTACATTTACTCATTTGGCTGACATTTTTATCCAAAGCAACATACATTTATGGAACAACAATATAATCAATATAGTAAGATATCTACAAGTGACAATAGATACTAGTATGAGCATCAATAAATAAATCCTGATAACCCCTACGGCTTAAAACAAACATGGGATAAATACCTCGAGGAAGAAATAAGATTTAATAGTGCAACAGACCAGCAAGTTGTGAGGAGATGTAAGAGAAAGAGCACAAGAAGTGCATGTTAGAGGTTAGGGGTTAGAGGTGTTATAAGAGGAAGTGTTCTCGGAAGAGATGAGTTCTTTTAAAAGAGAAGTTAGAGAGGGACGCCCCTGCTCTCATGGCATGTGGTAGCTTGTTCCACTATTGTGGTCTCACAGATGAGAACAGCCGGGACTGAGATTACTTTGTGTGAAGGGATAGCAGAGCAAGGCGGCGTTCGTTGAAGGAGCCTAGTAGACGAGAAGGAACTTAAGCCTGTATTATAGAGTTTAGGTGGATGGGTGCAGACCCATTAGTCTCCCTGTATGCAAGCATTAGTGACTTGAATTTGATTTCGGAGGCCATGGGTATCTAGTGGAGGTCCCAGAGTGCTGGGGTGTTTTGGGTTGATCGAAAACCAGATGTGCTGCAGCGTTCTGGACCATTTCACTGCACAAACTGGAAGACCCACTAGGAGGGCATTGCAGTAGTTGAGGCGAGATATAACCTTGGTCTGTACCAGAAGCTGGGTGGTGTACTGAGTAAGGTAGGGCTTGATTTTTCTTATGTTGTATAGAGCAAAGTGGCATAACTGGGCGACAGTGGCAACATGGTCAAAGGGGTCACAAGGCAAAAAGGTAGGATCACAAATCTTTACCAATGTGTTGTATTTTCATGGCCACTTGTGATGCTTCCGATGAGTCTTATCAGTTATTAGCAGCTCCACCAAAGAGACTTTTCCCCTCTAAACTTCTCAGATGGTTTCATTTAAGATTGGAGAAAATCTAGAAAAGGGCGGCGCGGTGGTGCAGTGGTTAGCACTGTCACAGCAAGAAGGTTATGGGTTTGAACCCCGCTTATCCCCGGCCTTTCTGTGTGGAGTTTGCATGTTCTCCCCCTGTCTGCGTGGGTTCTCTCCAGGTTCTCATGTGGCCTAGGTTGATTGGTGACCCTAAATTGTCCTTAGGTGTCCGTGTGAGCGTGAGTGGTTGTTCATCTATATGTGGCCCTGCGATGGATTGGCGACCTGTCCAGGGTGTACCCCGCGTTTCGCCCTATGGCAGCTGGGAATGGCTCCAGGCCCCCGCAACGCTGTGCACAGGATAAGCGGTTGGCGATGGATGGATGGAAAATCTAGAAAAACAAATACAAATTTATGTAGCAGAATTTTGTTTTTTATTCATTCCTGCCCCATCAACCATCTCATGACCACCAACCCCCAGGTCGGGGACCACAGGATTAAACTGCCTGAAGTAGATAAACTAGCTCCACCTCTACAAAATACAGTAGTAAAAAGTATTTATCGATGCATCAGTATTAACAATTAAATTTTATAATAATGTATCACTCACATAAGCCATTTTTCTGCAGAATGAGTACTTTTACTTTTGATACTGATTTCCTTTAACTAAGTATCTCTGATACTATTTGGATATTTAATTCAATACTTTTACTTCTAATGGAGTGTTTTGACATTGTGGTATTTGTACATTTACTTGGTTATTAGGTTTTTAGGTCACAGACTGGTGACTTAGAGGACAAGATGATCTAGTGAAGGCTTCAAATGAACAAGTTAATGTTTATTGTGCATTGTGCCTGATTTTATTGAACTTAGTTGAGCTTAGATCAGGAAGCTGTGACCAACCAGCACGCTCATGCAGCTGCCACTTCATGATGACGATGTTGAGATGAGCTGCATCCTATAAATTGGGTTGGCTTAAAACATAAAACATTGTGTTTTTATTGATCACCACAAGATGGTCATGCAGAGCAGACATCATATCTTTGTGTTGAAAAAAAACACTCAAAGTTAGTAGGTAAGAGTATTTTTTTATTGATGTTGAAAGTGTTACTATTGTTACATTTAAAAAGTTTAAATTAAATTATTTCTTTAGTTTGCAAAATAACATTAAAACACACAGTAAAAGGGCACATACAATACAATTCTTTCTATTATTGATAAATATAAATACTTAAACAGTTATATCTATTATAAAAAATGGTATCTAAATCTGTTATAAATATTGTATGAAAACATCCAGTCCACATGTTTGTGGATAACAAACACATTAAGTTAATTAAGTACAAAAAAGAGAAATGCACAGTGGCACAAAAGTGAAGTGAGCACATTTCTAACCTTCACTCTGCTTACAAGTAATGTCATATCAAGAGTTACATCTTTTGTGTTAGCTTGGGGACACTTTAGGATCGCAGCGTTTGATTTTGCTGAGCATCTGTCTGATCATGCATGTGTTTTCTGGCTGAGTCCCTCCAGCCACTCCAAGACTGTGTCCAGTTCTCCCACGGCCTTCTGTGCCGCCGGGTTTATTTCCAGCTGCTCAGAGTGAAGAGAAAGAAAGGGAGAAGAGACGGAGAGAACAATGGGTTTAATGATGAGCATGACTGTATAGAAACAGTTTTCTGTTTGATTTAAGATTTAATTTGGCAGAGTACTTTACTCCAGCACCCTCTGCAGTCCACTTTGAGAATGTGGAAGAAAAGAGATTTTAAGGCTATTCTGTGAACTACATACCTTGATAAACTCATGATGCAGGGAGTCAACTATTCTTTGTGTTTCCTCTCCACAGTGACAGTGCTGAACAGAACAAAGCACAATTATTAATATGTCTATTGTTGTTTTTAATAAAAGCACATTTTATCGGTGAACAGCTAACTCACACATTTGTGTATATCTCTCCTGATGCTGACAAAAGCGTTGGCCAGAGCGCTGGAGGAGCGTTGCTGCTGTGGCTGAGAGCAGGCATAGTTGCTGAACACTCTCTCCACGTAGAAACGCAGCACGAGATGCAGGAAACAGCACGTCTGCCCCTCCTGACAAAGACACATGAAGGTCAGATAATATTTATTTATTTGATAGGGACAAGTGGGAACAATCAACATGCACCACACTACAACATTTATAGCCAAGGCTAATTTGCAATGTCCGTCCCCAGATGGGCTTTTCATATTACATTATTTACATACATAAAGTACAAAAATAATACATTTACATTTACTAAGTTCAATATCAGCTCTAACACACTCATGTTGCACACTCACACACTGTTTATACAGGTTTGAGAACTCCTCGACAAGGTAAAGGGCAAGGTAAAGAGTCAAAATTTGAAACAGAAAATTGGGATAGAAAGGACAAAACCAGCACTACATTGTAAAAACAATGCAAAGACTCACCTGAACATCCTTCATCAATGATTTGTCCAGAAATTTCACTCCGATCTCAGTGTCTCCTGCTATCTGTGATGCAAAGACCAAACATAGGTAAGTAACAATCAAACAAGTTTCCATCCACTTACAAGTGTCATGAACATGTTTTGGTGTGGTGACATTGTTGCTTGTGTCTGCATGTTAAGCTGGATAAGGCAACTAAATTTGCTGATTACTATGACTGATTCTGAGTTAGGGGTTTTGAGGTTGTGCCCACAGGAAACTCACAGCATTTGATCGTATGGCAGAGTAATATTTGCGGAGTTCGTGCGTGTGAACATTGACAGAGCAGCTGTCCAGATGCAGAGTTCGGCTCTCCACAAGTTCATTCAGACTCAGGAGGAGCAGGAAGAGAGAGCAGCCAAGCAGCATCTTTACCATCATTGTGGTTATCTGGTGGGAAAGCTAACAGAAGCATGTTGTTTGTTAAGATCTGGCCAGATAAATCACTGATCATCAATCAATTATTAATTATTATTATCAACATCAATTATTAGATGGAGGTAAGGGCTCAACTAAGGATAAGCTTAGAGCAGCACATTTCAGAAGCTGGAACAAGCAAATTGTTGACATGTTGCTTAATAATTGACACATACAATTCATTTATTAATAAAATGTTTTTCATTTTTGTGATTTCTTAGCATTTCTGTAACCAGAAATCAGTTTGTATTTAAAGCATATTAAATATACATAAACGCTGCATGGTATTTGAATTAATTCTCCCATCCTAGTTGACTTTCTTGTCCTGTGTTAAGTCCATCCAAAGAGCAAGCAAACGGCCACTGTAACATTCAGGTACACCACCCACCACCCTGACCCTGACCAGCACCACCTGTGTATTGACTCACCTGTGTGTTGGTTACTCAGAGGAAGAGTCCTTGGAAAGATGTGCCTCTCTGTCTCCATGCTGTCTCCTCTTATAGTGGAGTAAGGGAGTTTTTCTCCAGGTGATGCAAACACCTGCAAATGTACATGCACATTCACACAAATTGGTTTACAGGAGGAGGAAGTATGTTGCAGTTGTATGCAATTAGAGGAATTGCCTGCTGATGTCTCAATACCTGATTGGAAGAAAGGGATTAATTAAATATTTCCTCCTCCTTGAAGTGTGATCATTGTAGGGAAACAACTTGCTGTCAGTGATGTGCTGTGTAGTTATTGAATAAGTCATTCATTAGAGTGTCATCATTACTCTGCAGCCTAAATTTATTCAGCTGCGTGTTTCTCGTTTAAAAGTACTCAGGGCATCACTGGGCTACTGATCTTTTAAAATGTTTTAGGGTAAAAGATAGATGACTTGCAACAATAGCAATTTTTGGCAAATTTCACATGTTTACTTACTTTGCTTACATTGTAATAGAGGAACATACCACTATTCATACTCCACTAACGGCACTGTCATTGGCAATGACGTCACTTCTGTCTGACAAGGCATGATCGGAAACACCGACCGGACCTGCTTACCTGGCCAGGGTAATTATTTCTGAAAGTGTACTTGCAGTGGAAAGAATCACGAGCAGGAAAGTCTAAAGGAAACAGGAATAACCAGTATTCAAGTCAACGATAGGATCTACAGGTGAAAAGTTAATTTATTTCAGTAATTTAACTTAAAAGGTGAAACTAATTATTTATTTTTTAATAAATATTATATAGACCCATTACATGCAAAGTGAGATATTTCAAGCTTTTATTTGATGTAATTTCAATGATTATTGCGTACAGCTTATGAAAACCCCAAATTCAAAATTTCAGAAAATTAGAATATTACATGAAATCAATAAAAAAAAAGGATTTTAAACACAGAAAAGTCAGCCCTCTGAAAAGTATCATCATGCATATGTACTCAGTACTTGGTTAGGGCCCCTTTTGCATGAATTACTGCCTCAGTGCAGCGTGGCATGGATGCTATCAGCCTGTGGCACTGCTGAGGTGTTATGGAAGACCAGGATGCTTCAATAGCGGCCTTC
>JAPMOB010242970.1:0-12229 GCA_029875015.1 Lepomis gibbosus | reverse complement strand
GTGTGTGTGTGTGTGTGTGTGTGTGTGTGTGGGTGGGTGGGTTGGAGGATGTGTGTGTGCTTTCGCGTGTGTGATTTCAGCAGCTGTTCTGTAGCTATAGCTGATCATTAGTTGTAGCTAGCTGCAACATCATCGGCCTCTTTAGGAAGCCCATCTGTTTTTCCCAATCTGTCAGTCATTTCCATTGATCACATACTGCCCCATATTGGCTGTCAACCCTCCTCCCTTCCTCTATATTTCTGCTCCTTCTGTCACCTTCCCTACTTAATAAAGCCGTCTAACCAACCTGCTCTAGATTGTGATGCTTTTGTTCATATTGTTTGTTTGCTATATTGCTATAGTGATATTACATTTAATTTATATAGATATATTCCCTGTGGATATATGGATGTATTGTTTTCTCATATTTTGATTTTAATCACTTATTATTTTATACATTTTCAAAGTTGATTAGATTTGTTTTGTTTCAAGTTGACTGATCAGTTATTGTTGTTGTGTTGTTGTTTTGCACCTCCCACCCCCTGGCTTGTGTCCAGGTCACTCCCCCTCCCAGCAGTGCCACACCCTCCTGCTCCGCAGGCCCAACCCTTGTCCCATTGCCTCGGTCAACGGACACTCATACCCCCCCTCCAAAGTCCTCCCCCTGCATCTGCCTCCCCCTCCTCCCTCTCACCCCAACACACAGTCCCTCCCTCAGTTCTCCTCCTTTGGGTACGTTCCTCTTCCCATCTCTCCTCCCTCTCTGTCTACTCCTCCTCTGTCCACTCCTCCTCCTCCTCCTCTTCCTCCTCCTCTCTCCACTTCTCAGGAGCAGCAGAGTCAGACAGGTACATACTGTAGTATCACTTTAAAGCACAGATAAGCATCCTTTCCACGCTGTTTGACAAGACCACATATAGAATATATGACCTATCTGCTGTTCCAGCACTTCACTGCAGCTACATATATATTATATATGTGTATGTGTGTTTGTGTGTGTGTGTAAATTTATATAGATTATGTATATGTACATATATATTAAAGGATCAGTTCACCCTAATGACAGAAATGTTTCCCACTTATAGTTAGATTTCTCTTGCTATTTTTGCATATGGAATATCCCAATTAACTACATTAAGGGCATTTTTTACAGTTTTTAATATTAATATTTTAATATTAAAATATGGATTATCTTTCTTGTCATTTGATTGAACTGACCCTTTAACAGAAATATTAAAATTAAAGGCAGCGTTTTAACAAATTCACATACTGTACATATTATAGAAATTTTGAAAGGAATTATGCACAATTTTATATCAATATTCTTGGAATTTTCTTAAATAATTGGATATTTTATTTAAAGTAAAGTCGAGTTTTGACCAGCGCTTGTCTGCACAATATTTATTGAAATATTTATTAATTTATTAATATTGTGCAGACAAGCGCACAGTGATGAACCTGTCTAGGCTCTGTGGGTTTTCACACTCAGAATGATTAGCAGTTAGGGGTGGTGTGACCACTATGAGTAATTTTGTGTCTATGAATGTGCAGGTGAATGAGTTTATCTTTGTGAGCCTGAGAAGGTTAAAGTGAGAGTAAACATATTTATATATTAATAACTATAATACACACATTATCATTTGGGTCCGTGTAGCTGTGTAGATTAGTTACTGCGTTTTTGGATATAATATATGTTTTCTTCAAAAATAGTCTAAATTAGCAAAATTAACAAAGTGTGTGTGCATGCGTGCGCATGTGTGTGCTGTGGTGTATGTGATAGGTTCACGGACTGCAGAGCCGAGTCCTCAAGGCTCTCCAACTCTGGGACAGCAGAGCAGCACCAGCGAGGATATCTGGGTGCTACGCAAACCACTGGCAGGTAAACTCACAAGTGTGTTTTCAGGTTACAATATATGTATTTGAAGAATGTTCTCTATGTAATACTGCATCCTGCAATGTGTGTGGAGGTGGCGAGCGCAGTGGCAGTGTGGGCAGCATCGGCAGTGTTCGTTCATCAAGCAGCTTGCAGAGTTCTGGAAACACACATGTTCTGACCACCCCCGCCCCCAGTCCACACCCGGCAACCACGCCAGGAGTCAACACACACGGCCTTAACGCTCCAGGCCTGCACGCACAAGCTGAAGGGGTCAAGGCAAGAGACTTTTGTGTGCATGTGTTTACATCACATTGCTGCTGGATCTTTACAAAACAACAAGCACGTCGTTTCTGGGAAACGGCATAACATTTTCAGGAAACAAACCCAAAGCCTAGTTATCAAGTTAACCACAATGCTGTTTCCTGCTCAGTTTGGTCTTCCGTTGGAGAGATCAGTTTCTCTTTTTTTCAACGGTAGACCAGGTGCATTAAAATGGTGGGCTCTTGGGTTGTCCTTAAAATCAGTTGCATAGTAAAATTTTACCTGAAAATGCCAACATCAATCTTGTCTGTCTGCACAAACTGTGACAGCTAAATTTTACTGTATCCATCCCTGAATACCTTCTCTTAGTGGCAGACTGGTTTTGTTAGACTGTGTAACCATGTTGTCAATTCCAACACAGTGAAAATGGTCAATATGTATGTTTATTAACAAGTGGCGTGTGGAAAAGTGGGGTGTATGGCGTCAGCTACACTGAATTTAACTGTCATTTTTGTAAAAAGAAGTCATGAAGTCATACTAAAGCTTTCATGTGTCAAACATGGTATGTGAGCAAAAGTATTTGTATGTATTTCTAAAGAAACAGATTATCAATATATCACACAGTCTGCTCTCCAACACCTTTAGCATATTCGAAATTTACTTATTTTACCAGATATGATAAGTTTGTTTTTAGGTACTACCTTAAAAATACTGAATGAGCAATTAGCCAAATTGGATGGTGTTTCCATATTTTGCTGTAGGGACATCATCTATTTTAGGAAGTGTTTATTCTAGGATTTCTGCTGCATCAGTGTTGGTAAATTGCAGGAAGTTCAGGAGTGTCACAAGCTCGAATGTGTCTGTTATGTATGTGCACTTAGTCTGTTGAACTGAGTCACAAGGCACCATGGGGATTTGAATGATTATGCTTGAGTAAATGTTTCACTTGTGGGTGTATGTGTGTGCCCATGTGTCTGTGTGTGTATGACCATGTTTGTGTGTGTCTTTGTGTTTTAGCTCTTGGCCACCGTGCTGTCCCAGTCGGTAAAAGCTAAGGAGCATCTCTTGGAGCAGTCGCAGTCTGTTGAGCAGTCAGCGAGTAAGCACACAAAGTCACCCACAGCATAAAATAGAAAATAAAATATTTGGCTTTACTTGAAATGAGTGAGTTTGTCCTCTCTTGCTAGTAAAAAAACTGCATACCAGTGAATTAAAAAAGGCATTCTCTCTGTAGTAAAGTGATTACAATTAAAACAGATCAAGGCAGTGTTCACCACTATGACAAGTGCCTCAGGGTTTGTTAGGATCGCTGCTTTTATGAATAATTTCACTTCATTTCACTTTTAGTCAGCCTGGCACTCTAAAGACCACCTGTCTGTTCATATCAGATACAACCAGCATTACCCATGCTTTATTTATAAAAGTTGCTATAAAATGCTGTCCTAAACAGCCAGGGAACAGGTCGCTCTGTTTTGGGGAAAAATCCTTTTTGGCTTGAAGGAATTTGTTCATTTTAGGCTTTAGCTGCGTGTAATACACAGAATAGAAACTGTGTAATTAACCTGAGCATCGATAGCCAACATAAATAAGGAGATGGACCACAAAAATTGAAATGCTCCAGTGCAGCACCTCAAGAAAAAACATGGCAAGAAAGAGCCAAGTGCAGTAGGATAACATCTCCTTAGAATGAAAAACACTCAACATATACAGTAAATCTGCTCCAGTAAAGCTGATAAAAATCAGCAGATGGCACACCACAGCCTGTATTGAATAAGTTTTGGATCAGGGCCCACTTGTAACTTGTAAACTTCATTCCTGACACAGCATTTACAGTACTGTAAGAAGCTGCACTCTTTGTTCGCTCCGGGCTATAGAAAGTAGTACATTCACAATGTGTCTATAAATCATGTTTGACAAATACCCAGTGTATTGGTTAGACATGTAACTTTAATGTGGGTACTGTGCTTCTAGTTTTAGATGACTTAGTAATCTCACTTTGAAGGAAGCATACAAATTAGCATATTTTAATTTGCTGTCATTCAACTGGTGTAAGTGATATGTAGGAAGTGTAATGGTAACACAGCACCACAAAGCTAGCCAAGCATGAAAGGTGTTACCAGAATTATTATGAAGGACTGCAGAGGGAATATAAACCTTGCTTTATCTAATTTCTACACTGCTTCTCATCTTCAAAGACTGCACTTGATCAGTAGATAATAATACCATTTCCTGGCAAAAGATTTACAGAAATACACTATGTTCTGTGTATGGGTAATGGGTTTATGTTAAAACATATAATTAAAATAGAAAAGAGTGAAACAACAAAGTTGTCATTTACTACTAAAAGTAATATCTCCCCTCTTGTTTGTCCCCCATGTCTCCTCTTTTCACCTCCACCCCAAGGCTCCTCCAGTTGCACACTTCATGAACAGCGGTCATTTGAGCGGAAGGCAGAAGAGGACGATGGGAAAGTGAGTTTTTTGATTGCAGATTGGTTCACTCTGGGGACTCCTCATTTCTGTTACTGCTGTTTTTCCTCTCAACCAGCGCTTTGGTTTGAGAGAAGGACATCTACAAGGGTGCGTTCAGTGGGCACAGCAAGGTGTCTGCTAGCGTGGTTGTGTTGCACCTGAACAGATGACACCCTGAGGATGGGCATGCCAGTGTGTCAAAATGAAGACAGGCAGATTGACAGACACATCAAGGAGTCAGTCGCTGTGTTGCCGTCTGTCCCTCCACCCAACCCCCCGCCTTCCCTCACGCCACACTGAGACACCCACATGCTGCCACTCTGCTCTAGAACCCATCCTGTGTGTTCTGTGAGGGTTAAATTTTCTGTGTGTGTTCTAGCAGCAAGCAGACGGCGTTTTCTAGGATCAAGCATTTACTGGATGCCGGGCAACAGCTTTGTTTCCTCATAGAAGCAAAAACAGTAGTGTTCTTAGTATTTCCTCATTCATTACAAGGATCCAATCTCTTATTTGACCTGGCAAAGGGTCAAGTCAACCTAAATTACAAAAACATTCTTCCACTCTTACCCTTAATGATACCTATTGGTATTTTGCCATACCGGTAGTTTCACTTTCATTTGCAGGGATTTTGAGATCTCCACCTCTGAGACTCCTACCACTACTACATACAATACAGATGAATGGAAATGTATTTGTAGTGCTCAAATCAGTGAGAAAACAACAAAACAAAAAAATAGCCCGAATAACCAGAAGTACAATCCAGGTGTTAATCGGCCTTTAATTGTGGGGTCATTGAATCTCCTACATGTTAAAGTGTTCACCGTCAAGAGAGGAAGCCTAAAACATCGTTTCTCTGTGTAGGGATGAATTGAAAGTACCTTTGGACAAAAGCATAAGCCAAATACATGTAGTGTGATGTAGCCATTCCCATTTCTGTTTTTTTTTTCAAAGATAAGAAGTCTCACCAGCAGATCACAATACTTACATAACCCTGTATGGGTAGTTAGTAGTTGAGTGGAACATGTTACATTTAATTAGTTCTTGATTTGTCCTTTGGGATGTGTCCTGCTATTTTTATGGATCTTTATGAATCACAAGCAGTATTTTTTGGCAGTAATGTATATTACTGAGAGATCCATTTATAGTATTATTCCTGAAAACCCCTTAAGTTATTTTACTGCATATTTTAGTAGCAGTATGTCAGACACAGTTATGTTTTTGAGCATAAATATATGCAGTATTTGTGCTGGTGTTGGACATTTTACACAGTTATTGTTCTGTAAGATAAAGACAACCAGAGATGAACAGCTGAACAGCTCTCTACTATGTGCTCCAGAACAGGTTCCCATTCCTTGCTGGTTAACACTTGTTGTAGAGCAGGGTTAAATGTTGTGATTACAATGGAAGTGTCTGTGCTGTTTTCTAGAACAGTCTTCTCCCCTGTGTTCTAGAGCAGGCTGCCATGTTGTGTCCTAGAACAGGTCTGTGTTCTGTGCTCTAGAAGAGGCCTGTGGACTCTTCTAGAAGCAGGCAGTAGTGTTCTGTGTTCTGTGTTCTAGAAGCAGGCAGTAGTGGCGTGGCTGGGTGAGTTTCAGCTGCAGTTCTACACCACCCACTTCCTCACCGCGGGATATGATCTAGACACCATTAGCCGCATGACCCCTGAGGTAAGGTCATGACCCCTGACCCCCTCACGCCCCGCCCCTTGTCTGTCAAGGCTCCGCCCAGCAAAGCTCTCAAATCAGCTCCCCACTGACCTGGATGATGTCATCATGACCCTCCTGTCTCTGTCACCTGACCCCCCGGTGTGAGTCCTGAGCCTCAACCAGTCACTTCTCATACTCTGTCTGCTTCATTTACATACCTGTGTTCACACATGGCCGTGTGTTAGAGTCTGTGCCGTAAACGCTCCTTCGTGTTTGTCCTTGAATGTGTTTTCAGTGCAATTGTGCGTGTGTGTGTGTGTATATTGAAGCAGACACAGTGGTATGACGTAACCCCCCTCAGGGCAGGGGACACTCATCAGAGATTAAAAAGCGAAAGCAAAATATTCCTAAAGGCTTATTACACGCAGCTCATGTACAAATGTCAAACATACGCATAAAATTGGTTACATTTAAAAGAAAAAGACACCTCCAGTAGTCATGGTAATTCCTGATGTGACAAAGTGTGCTTTGCGTTGAAGGACCTGACGGCAATTGGGGTCATGAAGCCTGGACATCGAAAGAAGTTAACATCAGAGATCAGCAAGCTTCCCTCCACAGACTGGCTGCCGGACCACAAGCCTGTAAGGCTCTCACGTGTACTACACAAACTAGATAAAGGGGGAGATGTTGAGTTTTGGCAGCTGCACGCACACAAGCTTACACACATGCAGCTCTTCCACCCTGTTAAGAAAGTCGTTTTTCAGATTCAAAATGCACTACAAATCTACTCTGTATCTTCTGTACACACGTTTTTTTTACATTGTGTCCATGTTTGTGTATCCCTGTGTGTGTTTCAGGCCAATCTGGCAGACTGGCTGTCTCACCTGGGTCTTAGTCAGTACTACCAGGTTCTGGTGCAGAATGGGTATGAAAACATTGACTTCATCTCTGACATCAGCCTTGAGGATCTGCAAGAGATTGGTATTACTAAGCTCGGTAAGACAAATAAGACAGTAAGACGAGATATAGAGGCTTTGATTTTATTCACTTAATGTAAATAATGAAAATGCCGATTGTCAAACTATAAATAAAAGACATGTCAGTCAACTAGACTTTCAGGGTGACACATCAGTCTGTTATTTACATTAAGAATCATTACCCCACTTTACAACACATACAGTAATTAAATAAGAGATAAGTTCTGTTATTGTATCTGGAATAATTCATTTTATCAATTATGAGCTTTCAGTTATCAGCTATCAACCACAGAGCATTAATTTTATTACCAGAGTATATGTTCATAGTACCAGACAATACAAAATAAGACAAATACAATGTAACTCTTCACAATTACAGTTTTTTCTCAATTGCTTAAACACATTTCTTGAAATTTTGCCTCAATTTCTCAAAACTCTAAACACAAATCCAAAACTTCTTACCCAATTTCCCAAATGTCCTATTTTCAGGTCAAAATTAAGCTCTCCACTCAAAAAAATCAAATCTTGCTGAAAAACCAAACATTCAAAACAGTACTGTTAGAAAAGTACCGTTTCACATGATGAACCCAACAAAAGAAATAACAAATGTAAACATCTACACACATTTTTTGTTCCTTAGTGCGCTGTACAGTAAAACACGCCAAACAACAAATTATTCTGCCCCAGCGTCCTGTCTTTGGTCTGGAAGAGGCCAGAGATTCTCGTCCTCCACCTTTGTCTCAACCTCATCATCTTCCTCCTATCCCATCTTCTCCAACTCTTATTTTACCTCTACCTTCACCTCTTCCTCCTCTCCATATTCTTCTTCCTCTCTGGTGTCCTCTACCTCTTCCTTCAGATTGGTGTGTTATGACTCTTTGTGTTTACACCTGGGTAGCTGTGTGCTAATTGAGCTCAAGCTGTGCTGACGTGAGTGAACAATATTGAATGTTAGTGTTTTCTCAATGAGCGCATGGTTTAGGCAATGAGGAATGAAGAAATTTGTGTGTAGAGTTTAGGGAAATGGGTGTGCTTTTTAAAAAAAATGGAGATATGGTTTAGAAATTTTAGTTCAAAAGCCTGCTTAGCAATTGAGAAAAACTGTAAACAGAAAATGAAGACTTTGTATAAAATAAAAACTAAACAAACTGAAATCAGAGCAAATTAAGTTAAGTTTCAGAACTTAATTTGCTCTTAATTTTAGTGTGGTTACTTTGCAAATAAAAAAGTACAGACAGACCCCTCATAAAAACTCAAGTAAGGTAATTACCACAAACATAGCTTATAGTATAGTACATAATTATTATTAAGCTTATTGTCGAATCAAATAGTTTACTTGTTGCCCAGTAGAAAATGTTCTGAGGCCCATTTCCAGTCTGCAACCCGGGAATTGGGAACCTATGGTTTAGATGTAATGATCATGCCTACTAGTGCAGGATGCGGTTGCATGTCATAAAATATTCTGAAATACTTCTAGGTAAGGTCTAAAATAAGTTTTCTTGTCTTTCTACCTCACAACTATTCCTCTATGTCTCTCCTTCACACCCCTGCCTCCCCCAGGCCATCAGAAGAAGCTGATGTTGGGAGTGAAGAGACTGAAGGAGATACAGAGAGGAGAAAGTATCTCTGAGCCTCCTCAGAGCCCCTCTACACCTCCATCCAGCCCAGGTGGCAGCACCGGCTCAGAGCCACGGAGACAGGTGAGGAAGCAAAGGGACGGTGCCCCCAGCCCACTGGCCAAACCTCGCCCAGGTCTCGCACATTCACAGACCCCCCCACAAACTCCACCGCAGACTCCCCCGCATGGTCGCACCCAGCAGGCCTCCCCCAGGGCTCAGCCACGTCCCTCCACCAAGATGACGGCAGCAGATTCATCAGTACCGCTGCTCCGTCTGCCCAGTGAGGAGGAAGAGCGACGGAGAACTCACAGTCTAATTGGCTCAGAATCAGATTCGAGATATGCTACCGTGTGCCGCAGCAGCTCCGCACATACTGCCGCCTCCAATGATGTCACTGTTAACCGCAGCCAATCATCTGTCACGCTTCGTCCCCGTCGGAAAGGTCGGCCCCCGACACCACCTAAACGGTCTTGTTCTTCCATAACTGGGGGTGACGGGGAGGGAGAGGGACAGGTGGAGGGGCTACTAGGGCTGCCAACCTATCGAGAGCGGCGAGCCAGTGACTGTGGCAGCCTGGGATCAGCTTTAAGATCTCAGCACTCAGCGGGCCTGGAGAGATCAGAGGGGGCATCTGGGAGTGTTCGCAGTCTCGCCGCTATGCTGGAGTCATCCATCGTGGGTGGAGCCAAAACCCTGCCAAGGAATCTGGGAGGCAGCACCAACTACCTACAGGTGGGTGTGTGTGTCTTTGTGGTTGGTGTGTACTGGTGTGTAATGTTTATGGTCAAAATAAAAATCATGTGACCTCCAGGTGAGTCCACCCACACTTCGTCGGCAGGCGGGCGCAGGAGGTCTTGGATCTGAGGAAGAGGATGTCTTAATTCGCCGCAGGACCATCAGCGGACTAGAAGGCCTCCCTGGTGATCAGACTGACCTGTTAGCTCGACAACCAGCCCAGCAACGTCCGGAGCCACGGCCCCGCTCCACTGTAGCCCCCTTAGCATCAGAGATCACAGACGGCACAGCAACGCTCAGAAGGAAGCCCCGTCCTCTGCCAGCAGACTCTGATGCACCTGCATCTGCTACCACGACTGTTGTTACCATGACAACTGGTTCCGACACCATCCGCAGGAGACCGCACACGCCCGACCATACGGACAGGGTCATTCAAAGCAATAACCAACTACACTCTCCCAGCAGTCAAACAGATAGTAGCCGGAAAAACGGAGGCGAGCTGCCGCAGCAGAACGGCGGCGTGGTCCTGAGGCGGAGGCCCGTGTCTGAGGTCTCTGATAGAACGGAGGCCAGCCAAGAGAGCTGTGAGTGGATGGAGGCTAGGAAGTCTCTGAAGCCACCAGTCTCACCCAAACCATCCACGGTCACCCTGAAGAAGACACAAGCTGACCCTCCAACTCCGACTCGCAGGGTCCCCATACCTGGGCCTGATAACGCTGAGTTGGCACAGAGCCCTGGTGAGATACACACAAAACACACTGTAGATTTGTTATATAGTCTTTGAGTTAAGTTTCCTTATCAGAATTGTATGTATATTTTAATGTAGTTGTTCAATAGTCATATCACTTTAAAGCCACGATGTGTAGATTTTTAATGCAATCATAGTAATCTGTTGGTATTTATTTTTCTGGAACAAGCAGTGATATGTGGCGCCTTTTAGCCCTTTAACATTGGTGTCCTTGTGTTGAAACTGTGTTGTTGAGGAGTGGGAATATTAAGTTGCATTTCTGTCTTTTAGATATTTAATTGGCATTTTGCCTTTATTTAATAATAATAATAACTTTAACTTAACTTTAATAACTTTATTTGTAGAGTACTTATCAAAACAGAGTACAAAGTGCTTTCACAGAAGATAAAAACATTAAAATCATGACAGTTAAAAAATACAACAATAAAATATAACATAACATGCACAAATTAAAATGAAATTAAAACAGATCAATAAATCAGAAAACGCTTTCCCGGAATAAATAAGTTTCAGGCGAGACTTTAAAGAAGACACTGACTCCTGATGTCATCAGGCGCGTCATTCCAGAGCCTTGGGGCCCTTACCGCAAAGGCTCTCCTCTAGTTTTCAGCCTGGACTCAGGGATGCACACGAGACCCCTGCCGGAGGATCTCAGGCTGTGCACAGGATCGTAAGGGTTTAAAAGGTCAAAGATATATTCTGGAGCAAGGCCATTAAGAGCTTTAAAAGTAATCAATAAGAACAAACAGATAAGAACGGTTCAGAGTTTTTTAATTACCCATGAGAACAGGCTGTTGCAATAGTCTAGGCAAGATTAAATAAAAGCATGTCTAACCGTTTCCGCATCTCTGGCATTTAAGATAAGTTTTATCTTAGCAATATTTATAAGGTGAGAAGCTATACATCGCTATAGAAGTAGTAGTGATACAGACAAGAAATGCAGGGAGAGAGGGGGATGACATGCAACAAAGGGCCCCAGTTGGAGTTGAACCAGGGATGTTGCAGTTACATTGTATGCTTCTTAACTTCTTGGCCCACATATCATTACATTACATTACATTTATTTAGCTGACGCTTTTATCCAAAGCGACTTACAATTGAGCGTACAATTACATAAGAGTTTTAAAGGGGCTGTATGTAGTTTTTCTACTAAAATGAATCCTTTTTAATTGCCTGTGTGTAAAGGGGTTGTAATCTGACATTAAAATGATCCACTTGCCGGGTTTGGCTATTAACTCTGAAGGCAGGTATTCATATTCCTATTCGAAGGCACCCGGTCGGATTTTCCTCGAAATCCAGTGACTGACACCAGCATGCGCGCTCCCGAGTCTCTCGCTGTGTCTACTTTGCACCTGCACTCAGCAGCGACGAGACTGCAACTTACGACATGGAGTCTGCTAATACTAAGCAAGACCTGCTTCCAGCACAACACAGACTCCAACATAAACTCAACTTGTCAAAGCCTGCAAAAAGCTAATCTGGAGCGATTTGTTTACGATTCCATAGTGATGCAGCCACAAGCAGCTAAGTTAGCTAACGCTACAGTAGCTCGGACCCGCCGCTGTTTGCTTCGTAACGTTCAATAGTTCGGTAAAGTTGGACATAAATTTAGATTTATTGCCTTTTACTGATGGCTACACAGCTTCTCCACCTCTCAGTCGCTGTAACTAACATGACCCACATAACGTTAATATACAACCCAGAGAAAGAGCCATCCACTAGCACTAGTTACAGTAAATTTACTAACTGCGGTCTAACTGTTATAAAGTGTGACACAATCTTATAATATTCAGTCCAGCTCACTACCCGTTTCATTATCATCCTAAACATGTAGCTTTGCTGACATTGCTGAGCCTCCGGTGACAGATTCACAGATAGTAAAGATAGTTACTGAAAAGCAACAGGCGAGCTAACGAT
>JAPMOB010242967.1:0-10258 GCA_029875015.1 Lepomis gibbosus | reverse complement strand
ACACACAGGTTAGTAGAAAAGTTGGCTAGGGCAAAGAGTGAGACCCAGAGCATTCCCTTGCTCTGCTTATAAAGGCCCCCTAATTGCAGATCTGCCACAGCTGCGGGGTCAGCTCAGCATCGCACCAGGTACACACCTGCAAATAGAAAAGGAGGACACACCCACAACCACACAAACCCCACACAGACCTCACGGGTCGTAACAGCTATTTTCTATAAAATAGGCTGATCAAAAGCAAATCTAGCTCTTGATCAGCCTGCTGTGATGAACTGATGTCCCTGGTGATGCCTCCTGGAGGATCACAGAAGATGTCCCACTCTGCAGCAAAGACAGAACTTACAGCTGCATTTTACAGGTCTACCTAATAATATGGCCACTTAGGGTATTTTGGTGACCCTGAAAAGAAATTCTTGTTGCCAATTTGAAATAAATTGCAATTGCAACCAAATTGCAAAGCAACATGATGAATTCAAAAGAGATCATTTCTTATTGTTAGGATGCCTCTGGCTTCTGTCCTACCCCTTCCATCTCATTTCCAATGCTTAATCCGCCAGTTATTTGGATGTATGCGCATGCGTGTCTGTGTATAGTAAGATTATGTAACAACATCTGGTAGCTAAAAACACACAAAGCATGCAGCATCAGCCTCGATTTGTTGATCGTCACTTTGTACATGACAAAGCCTGTGGAGCCAGACACACACACACACACACACACACACACACACACGTTCATTCCACCATCCCCGTGGGAAATCTCATCGACCATTTCCCTAACCCTAACCTTAACCTAATTGTAACCTCAACCCTAAAACCAAACCGAAACCCTTAAAAAAACTTAAAAAAACAGTCTCTACCCATAGAGACCTACATTTTTGTCCCAACTGTGATGGAAATTCCCATCGGTTAGTGTGCATTGAGTCTATACCAGGATACGGAAACATGAAACACAATCTGTTCTCTATGCCTTTAACCCATCTTAAATAATAGAACCAGTGGGCAGCCACTATGCAGCACCCGGACACAAACTATAGTTCTAAGCTTGTGCCTTGGTCAAGGTCACTGAAGGAAGAATTAACATAAATGTTTTACATATGTTACAATAGTGTATGCAAGTAACACACTGAGATTAGGCTCAATTAACCATCATTCACACACATCATTTCAGTGGTTCAGTTCAAAAGCAACAGCACTTGATAATAAAGAGGAATTTATTTTAAGAAAGGCATATAAATGTGATACAATTAATGAAGTGAAAATCACACTGTGTGAACATGGTGTGAAGAGAAAACAGAAGAGGAAGAAACAAATACAAAGACCACCAAGCAAAGGAGAGAGATAGATCCTTCTCTGAAGGAATTATGGGACTGATGTTGCCATAACAATCACTCAGAGCTTAGTCCATCACCTAATAACCTATAATGTGGCCTCTTGCTTCAGATCTAT
This sequence comes from Lepomis gibbosus, assembly GCA_029875015.1. Classification (NCBI taxonomy): domain Eukaryota; kingdom Metazoa; phylum Chordata; class Actinopteri; order Centrarchiformes; family Centrarchidae; genus Lepomis; species Lepomis gibbosus. The sequence goes on along the minus strand of JAPMOB010242967.1, from coordinate 8,813 downwards.
TGGTCATAGCTCTCCGGAGACTTTTTATCTGTGTGTTTGCCCTCTCTTCTTCATCTCTTCTTCTCCCACTCTGAGAGCTTTCTTCTTTAGATACCAAATTCTGACTCTTTTCTCATGCTCATTCATTTTTTTTCTCACATTTTACACACATTCAGCAGTCTCACCATTTGTTTCTACCTTTCTACAGTAAATGTCAAATCACTGACTGTTTTTAAGTGTCACAAACAGCTGTGTAAGAAAACAAAGAAGACAAAATCACTAGCCCTCCCCTCCTTGCCCTCATGTGTTGCCTTAAAAATTAATTACAACAAGTATGAACAGTTGTGTGTGCTCAGAGTGTGTATGTGTATGGTCTGAATGCCTTGACATTTCATTGAATAGCTGGGGCTTGTTGCCATGACAACACTGACTGAAATGAACACAATGCACGTGTGTGTTTGTCAATGCTGTTTGGATCTAATTGACTGAAAACAGCGGCTTATTCTATTCATCCTGCAAAAATAACATTTTGAAATGTGTAGTGAAAAACTGAAAAAGGACATGTTTTTACTGGATCACTGAAAATTAAAAACTCACCTGAACTGGAAATATTAACATTCAAAACTCAAGTCACATTGGTGTGTTTGTACTATAGTGCACTCATTCATGTTCCAGATTGCTCAACATTTGTCCACCTTCATACTTCTTTGTAGCTGTGCTGGAGATACTGTTTCTAATAGCCAAGAAGTCCTCCAAATTAAATGACAAAGTCATTCGTCATTCGTCCATGCACTTCAGAATGACACATCACAAGCCTTTTCTGATTGGAAAGCACTGTAACAAAAATAAAACCTTTACTGATCTTACAATGCCATGTTTAACATTTAGTTTGGTTTAGTCACAAAAATTACTTTGTTATGGTTAGGGCAAGGTCACGGGGTTGTGTTAAAATAACCACTTGGTTAAGATCAGGGGACCTGATATGGTCATGATTAAAGGAAAAGGGTTACAATCTGCCTAATAGCACTTAAAGTTCAGTTATATCAAAGTCCAGTTATTTGTTAAATCAGTGCAGAAACCAAAGTGTAAAAGCCAGACAATGTGGTTTTACAGGGAGACACGCTAGCAGTTTCCCACGTTTTACAATCTTTACGCTAAGCTAGGCTAACCGGCTGCTGGCTGTAGTTTCAGAAAGCAGCCAGATTGCTGTGTCCACAGTTAAAAAATACTCTTCAGGACCACCAAAATCCAGTACCCACATATCTTGTTTGTTTAATCCAGACACAAAGAAAACAAAATGACAAGTTGAGGTTGTGGGAGTTACGTGCTGTAACTATTCCTTCGGTGATTAACAGCCTGAAGCAGCCAGGCAACCAGCGGAGAGAGTGCAGAATTACTGCACAGAGGGGCATGAATGAACAGATTAACTGTTGTTTGTCTAGAAATAGTTACTGGTAAGCACATTTTTGAACTTGGCTCACTGTTTACTGTTTCCAGTATTAATGCTAAGCTAAATCAACTCCTTGCTCAAGCTTCATACTTAACTCACAGACAATAGAGTGGTATCGATCATCTCATCTAATTCTCAACAAGTGGTCAAATCAGAATATCCCCCAAAATGGAAAATTATTGCTATCAGACTACATTTGAATTTTATTGACTTGATAAAATACAGGTCCATAAATTTAAAATATATAATCAACAGGTTTGGATTTTCTTAAATGGGGCTCAAATGTGAAAACAAGTGAGTATTTCTACACCATGTATATAGAGTTTTTCTACACCCAGAGCTCTACTGCAGGTTGGAAGACTGAATCTAAAAACCTCCTCCTCTCAGGTCATCTTGTTTTAACTTTACATTAATTCTGCCTGACATTAGGTTGCCTGAACCTTAGACTGTCCCTGCACTGTAATGAAGACAGAGTAAAAATCTATTGGTGAGCGTCACAGAAGCAGTTAGTCAGCGCAGCATAAACTGACTAAAGAGCTCTCGGCTAGTAAATAATTACACATACTTATTGCAAAGGAAACTTGCAGCTCACTGCTCTAGTTGTGTTACAATCTTTGTCTTTGCCATAAGAGGAATGGAAAGTGTGAGACACAGAGCGTTAACGTGAATATATGATTTAATCCTTTTAAGTGTAAGTGTGTGGGTGGCAGAGGTCATGTTTTCGTGTATGTATGTGTGTGTGTGTGTGTGTGTGTGTGTGTGAGAAGGTGTGGGGGGTCCATGTGTGTGTGATTAATGGTATGTGATACTGGAGACAACACATTAGTTTAAGTGCTCAAATTGACATCTTGCGTCTTGTTGTTTGTGTCTGAGTGTGTCTATGTGTGTGCATGCTTAAAAACATCTATCTTTATGAGACCGACTGGTCTCACCACGAAAGTTAGATGGGAAAAAGCTTCGAAGTGAAGACATTTTTGTTGATTTGTCTTATGGACACGTGGAAAAAGTTTTAAGGTTAAATTTAGAGTTTGGAGTTTGGGGTAAAGGATTTCACTCTTGTCACTCCTCCTTTATGATAATGGGGAAATCACCACCCACATTGTGTATTCTGACTCTGATCAAATTTTATACTGAAATACTAATTTATACTAAATGTTATACTGCATGGAGTCATTTTAAAGCTATGGTAAAATCTATAGAGTCCAGGTTGTCTGTGTACAAATTTGTTACCTGATTATTTTTAATGTTACTCAAATCTATGTGTCATCCTATTTAATTTATTGTTGGAACTCATGTTGCTGCTATTCTTGGCCATATTTCCTTTGTAAAATTTGTAAAAATGGTTAAAAAAAGGCAAAATAAAAACAATGAATTGCTGCTGCTTTGAGGTGTTACCAGGAGATACAACCACGTACAAACATTCCTGTGTGATGCCAGAGATGGTTTAATGTCTCATGTCCTGTTACATATCCAACACTCTAAAAGATAAAGCACCAGTCCCAGATTGCAAATATCAGTGAGCCAAATATATGAATGCAGATTAGTGATATTGATATTTGGCAGCCTTGGACACATTACCATTGGCAGGCTTACAAAACTAAACTGCAGGTGAAGTGCTGCTGCATCTCTAAGGGGTAGCTGTGTGCTGCAGATGATGATTTCTTTACCCTTCACTGTCCAAGAAGGTAGAAGACCAGAATATTACAATTAAAATGTAACTGGTGGAACTAAAATAAAACATTTAAAATATCTGTGCATTTTTAGAAAGTATATGTTTGCTTATAGCATGGCTAAAATTAGCAAAGATACTCTTTTTTTACCTTGTCTACAGCAGTGTAGTGCAGTAACACTTTACAGGAATATGATTATTGTCATTTTGGGGGGACTAAAAATCCATTATTATTGTCCATATTAATAACAATAATTCATAAAAATAATATAATACGAGAGTTGATTTTTATTTTGTTTTTGTCATGGGACAAGTTAGCTTTGCACAGGGGTCAAGGAAGAGACTAGCTCCCACCAAAATGTGGAGACATGTCCTCCTGGTAACTCCAAAAAAGTGTAGTTTACATGTTTTGTGTTCTTAGCCGGCTGGCCTATGTTATAAGCCAGTAACATACTTAACTGTAACTTCCATGTATCTGGTAAATTGGAGGGTGTGTGAAGCATGTTGCTTCATGGTGAGGATTGGACTTCTTGAGAGCTACACAGGCATTAAGGCTAAGCTAGCGGTTGCTGTTGGTGGTCAGTAGTTTCCTCAAAACTGAAAATTTGCTGCTTGTTAAACCAGAAAGTCTTGTTTTCCATTTCTACATGAGATAAATGCAGAATATTTGTAGTTGTAGAGCAAGCACCACGAACAGTGCTGGGCTGTAGGCAATTTTGGCATAGTGGTCGTTATTGCAGGACATATGTCCAAAACACAATTTCACATACACAGTTATTACAAAGGCTTATCCCTGCAGTTTGTCATGTCCTTCAGACACAGGACTTTCACCCAGGAGACAGGTGTTTGTTTCCTGGGTGAAACTAAAAGCCAACACTGATTCTTTTCAGTTATGTTAGTACATCTATGTTATCTTATGTTAGTATCTAGTACATAATTAACTAAGTACTACTACATAAGTAACATACTTATTTGAACAAAAAACAGGATCTTTTCCTACCCCCAACCAAGTAGGTTTGTTGCCTAAACTTAACCAAACTGCACTGTTTAACAATGTTAGTTTTATTTTGAAAGTTTTATTTTGAAAGTCTAACCAGATGTTGCATATTCTTCATATTTAGTCCCCTTCCTCACACCAAAGGTGGGAATGAGAACAGAGTTTGATGTAGATTTGAAGTAATGCAATTATTTCAATATCTAATTTATCATATATTGTATAGATAGTTTTTATAAGTAATTTGCCCAACACTGCTTCACAGTACACCATCTTTCTCCTTTAATTTCTCCTTTTCTTTCCCTTCGCCCCTCTGTTTTTTGTCTCCTTTATATGTCTCCCTCTCTTTCATTTTGTCTTTCACACTCTTACACTCCATCATTAACCTCCCACACTACCAGTGGGTGCTTTGTAGAGTTCTCAGTGTAATTATAGTCATTAGTCTGGGTAATATCTAAGGACACACACATAGACACACACGCATGCACACACATGCAATCTCCAACATGCGACATACAGAGGATCCAAGATCTTTTTACCCATGGAAAATTCTTAAAGTTGATCTCTCAAACTGAGATGATTAAAGATTTATTATTCCAGTGTAGAGGATTTTTGATACATACACATTTTCTGTTAAATCCTTTATTCAACTGCACATATTCATACACAGCGAGCCATTTCCTTGATGGTTTGATTTGTTCGGATCAATCATGGACAGTTTGAAAGGCGCATAAGAGGTCAGCAGCTTTGATTTTGCCTGTGGCGTAGAATTAATCTTACATCAATAGAATATTTCCTTCAAACGATTCTGGATATGTCTAACAGCTGGCATGTTTAAAGCCATTCATTATTTTGTTTCATTGACTTCTGTTCATAAAACAAAGTCAAACTAGGAGGATAACGAGAAAGCACAGACATCTGACGCTAATCTCTTTGATGCTACTAACTGGAACAATTTCAGCAGGCAAGCTCTAAAAAAAGACAACTCACTGATCAGACACATATAAGGTGAATTTCCCTGTTGAGTAAGATGCTTATGGAGTGAATGGACATTAGAGCTGAAATGGTTAGTTGATTTATCAGTTTATCAATCAAAATGAAAGCATGCTCTAATCAATATGTTTGCATTAACAATGGATCAAATGACTACATGCAATGTGAAAGGTGTCACTCATACTGACGAAACCATATTTTATCACCAGACTTTGCAACTCCCCTCAGCTCTTTGGAGCACTTTAGCGTTTTTCAGCTCATTGTTTTGTTTTGTAGTTGTTTCACATGTTATCAGTGTTTTTGGCCACAGCAGGCAGCTATTTGAAGCTAAAAAAGTTTTTTAAAAATAAAATAAAATAATCTGTAGCTATCTGCCCAGAGATTGTGGTTGGCTCTGCTACCAAGCAATGTAATGCATTGTTATTGTCCACTGCACCTGTGCGACTTGTCAAGGCTTTCATAGTTAGCCTTCGTATCTCTTCCAAGTTATCATACTGGAGCAGTGTTAGCAGTGTGTTAGCTGTATGCCATAAGAAACATTAAAGCACCGTGGCTCAGAATTATTTCAGTTTCTGTCTATTCTCACACACACTGTATCTTACAAGCAGCTTGGCTCGCCGTGCTCACAGCAGGGGATAGCTACAGTAATCACTATCCAGATGCAGAACTAGCATCTGGATAGTGAATCTACTCAAGCAGCTAAATAGCCGAATATTCCCCTAAAGAGTTGTGAGGAGCTAAAAGAAGAGTGAATATTGAACATAAGGTGGGCAGAAACATAACTCCAAATAAATGCTGGTGTTCACTATTGCCTGACATTTTTTAGACCAAAGAATAAATTGAGTAATCACGAAAATAATCCACATAATCAAGTAATCCAGATAATCATTAGTTGCAGCCCTGATGGATGTAGCTACATATTGACAGTACAACAAATACCAACTTCTTCCAACACCAATGATAGAAATTTACTGTTCAGTGAATGCAACACACAAAACTGGTGCCTGAAAAACGGAAAGTAGCCAGATCATGTCCTGTTTTACATGCCAAAGATGGAAGTGATGTGTAACCACTGAGCCACCAGCTTGCCGTCAATCATGGCTCATATCTGGAGGTGGGCAGCTCCATCCGCAGCCAGAGCATCTGCTGGTGGGCGTGGCCTCTGCGACCTGAACATTTTCCTGTTTGATCAGACCATATCGGCTTTGGGTGGAATCTCATTTTAGCCCACTGTTGCTCTTTCTATGAGATACTTTGAAATGAGCATCAACAAAAAGCTTGAAAGGAAAAGTAAATATATAATTCATCTCTCCTCTTCCACATTTCTTTTTTTACATTTCCGGGGCTACTTCCTATTCTGGGATCGTGCTTGTACCAGAGTTTGTCTTTTTGGAAACTATTCCAGATAAGGCCAGTGGAGGCCATGTGAAAGTAAATATTATGTTGTTCATTCAGATATGTCAGAGATTATGGGACAGTTTGAGTAAATCTGTTAAGTCTTTGTTTCAATAGAAAGATTCATTATCAAAGCTCTCAGTTTTTAGTTTGCCTGCTAATTTATGGTTAATCAGAAATAGAGACATGTAAACAGAGAAGCAGACTGAAAGAGAAAAAGTGATAAGAGACTAACTTCTATATGAGTCGACTTTGGCCTTTCCTTGCTCCGAGAAACGAGATGCAGCTGACAGCCCAGGCCGTTCTTGCTCCTCCCTCCCCCCACCTGCTTGGCTTGCTCTGTTATTTGAATTCCTCCAATGTGACAAGAAATGGAGCTAGCAGAAAAAGAAGGGCCAAGGCCATGATGCACACAACGCCCACCAGGCATTTCTTGTGTCGCATTCAGTATTCGCAGTATTCACTTCAGTATTTGCAAAAGGGTGCAAAAACCCTGCAGAGAGAAAGTCTAAATATGAGCTTATTCTGTGAATAATTTATGATTTTGTACTAAATGAAAACATTTGTTTGACTTAATGACTCAATCACTAAGAAAACAAAAAATCACATTCAGACAGTTTTGCATGACATTTTATACTCATTGAGACTTAAACTACAGAACAAAAAGACAGACTAATGTCTTATTTCATTCAACTAATCTTAACCGGACAGTTTAATCACACTTTTTCAACAATAACTGCTGTGATTTATAGACTTCTAGAGAGAGTTAATAGAACATAAACTGGCAAGCCTCACACATGCTTCGCATTAAAAATATGCAATTATATAAGCACAGTCAGTAGATGAGTAATGTAAATGAGTAATTTGGGGGACAGGAAATTAAAGACGTGAAGTAACATAGACTAAATATTACTAAATATTGCAGAATGCTGTAGGAGTACGAGGGGAATTAAACTGCTGCAGCCCTTATGTGTGTTTGAGAACACGATTTGGGTGCATCATTTGATGAATATGATAAATGGAACGAAATCTAAAAACATTCTGTAGCCCAGGGGGAGCTCATTAGTACATGCAATGTGGACATGCCCCAAAATCCATTAATTCTGGATGATGATTCACTGTTATATTTGTGAACATCACAAGTGAGCAGTTTGTATTCTGTCCGGAACATTATATTTTATGAGACAATTAAAAGCACAATTAAAAAGCCAGCAGCCATTAATCCAGAAAAATACTTTTGGCTACTTACTTTTGTCCCCTCTGCAAAAATTAATGAATGGATGTCAGCTGAAACACTGAGGCAATGTGAAATAATGCAGAAAAACTCCCAGTTTTTACTGGTACAATGACGGCCGGGTACAAATCTTAACATGCCATTGAAAACATGAGGTAGACCTGTGATACACAGAGTAAAAATCATATTTTGTGTATTCTATTACTGAGGACATGTTGTCATGGAAACATCCTGTAATTAAATAATCTGATTTGTGAGAGACGTTTACTGTACAATGAACGGAGCCTGGCAATGTCCAGGTCTCCAGATAACCAGATAAGGACTGATATTGGATTTCATTCAGGCTGACGAGGATTGTCCGCAGGGATAATCCGGTTTTCAGCTCTGCGGATGTGAGCATCCATATGTCTGCATCTTTCTGTGCTCTTTTCCAAGGCATATATCCACTGCTGTCATGGACAGATACTCACCATACTTAAAATACTGACTCATTCAAGGACACTGAGTGGACAGTGTGAGATATCACTGTGTCAAGCAGCTTCAGTCTACAATCTGCCTCACTGTGCTGAACCTGTTATTTCTTCAAGGCAGAGGAGACTTTTATTCTGTTAACCATGTTTTTATTTTAACTAATGGATGTCTGCATCCTCTATTGTAACTGGCTGTGATTTACCATGATTATTTTACTACATACATAGATTTCACTTTGTCCAGCTACTCCTGCTCCTCCTCCTTTCATCCTGTATAGGATACCATCTAGGGCCAGGCAACAAAGCGGACAACTTTTCATGAGGTTGATGTTTGGCTTTTAGTGAAATATCTTGACAACTTTTACAGAGATTGTCATGACATTTGTAGGGATGCAACGGTACACGGTAAAATCCCGGACCGTTCGGTCCGACCTTCACGGGACAATCTACCCTCGTGTCCCGCGGGACTTCGGTTTTGCCATAGAGTTCGTGCTGATCCTTTTAGTTTTTACTTTAAACGGCATAAGGTGCGTTTGCCTGTCCAGGCAGACGAAAGCCCGCCCCCGCAAGTTAATGTGTCCAATCAATCACTGTTGTGCACCCACACGCTAACTTCTGTCACTCACGGG
>JAPMOB010242964.1:24616-38300 GCA_029875015.1 Lepomis gibbosus | reverse complement strand
GACGGAGCGACTTTCTGCTCTTAAGTTTATTTCACGCACAGTCAAGGGCTTCACCAGGTTTGTCGTGTCGTCTCTTGGCAACAGTTATCTTACTGTTATCTTAAGCATTAACAAGAACCTTTAGGTATTCGTACAGAAAGGCAAGACATTTTCTGATACACGGTGGTATTGAAGCAATTTGGTCGGTGCCTAAAAAGTATTGAACTCGATACCCAGCCCTACTAATAACCCACACAAAACAATACTGGAGAGCAGGCCTGTAAATAATCAGACTGACCAGAAACATTTGTAGGACTTGTTGTGAAAGTGGTGGTAGTGGCCACATTCGAAGAGGCACTTGTGCTGGTGCCAGTGGCAGTAATGGATGCTGTGGTTTTAAATGTGGTGGTTGTGACTGGAAACACGTCTGTACTCACAACAGGAGGCCTGATGGTGGTAGTGGCAAAACTTTCTAAAAAGGGGAAATATTATTGTGAACCAGAATAAGTTTTTCTGCAAAGTTTAGACAAACATAGATGCATGGTGTGAAATATTTCCCACCAATAGGTTTGGTCTGTATGCTTTTGGGATCAGCCAACAGCTGTAGCAGACCACTGGGGTCATTGTAGGTGATCTGAAGGACCGTGTACATCTCTTCTTGCACAGCAGCCACATCCAAGCTAGGGATGATGCTTACATGAACCAGGCAGTCAAACCTACAGGGGAGATATAGCGTTGTTATTGTCCTGTGCAGCAGTGGTTCCCACATATTTTACTTGTGCCCCCTTAAAATGAAGCAAATGAATGAAATTAAGTTTATTTGTTATGACTTTAATGTGGAAATAAGTTGTGAGAGATTTTTCCGTCTCGCGTTTATATAAAAGTTTGTTCATATGATTCATTCAGATCATTTTGATCATATTTTATATATATACACATACTATTATACATTTCCATATACATACAATTTAAAATAAAAGGAATATTATTTGAGTTATAAATTGATTGATTGAACATCCTATAGTTTACCATCTTACTGCCTAGCGGCTTTCAGATTATGTAATTTTTAGAAAACCATTAAAGGAATTGCAAGCAACATTCACTGTCAATAAATGTTGCACTAGAACACCAGAACCTCAGACCAAAGTAAACCCACGCTACTGCCCACCAGACTGCTTTGAGAAAAACAGCAATTTTAGATCAGCTTATCATAAATCGCTTTATTGAAACTGGACAGAAACAAAACAAAACAGTCTTTGTTAGTCTTTCCACTGTTCCAACAATCATAAATTCTGGTTTGGTCAAACTAAACCCTTAATTCACTGACATATTCTGACTCTACTCATCCGCCAGCAGCTGCGAAACTAGCTGCAATGGCTGCAATGTAATCCTTGGGGACAAATGTGCTTGTCAAAGTAGCATACGTCAATACGGCAACAGGACATTATGGAAAGGATTCCTAAAGACTTAGACCTTTTTTAAATAGTGAGATCATTGTTTATTTCGCTGTCGCTAGCCACCAGACATGTTTTAAAGTTTCTAAAAGTACTCTGCTTTATTTTATGGTTTTCCCACGTAAAAAAAAATCTAAAAAAACTGTGAAAAGGGCCAGGAGGGACATTTTCTATTTCTCCCTCATCGAGAATTTTTAATGCCCATATTGTTTCTTAGCTTGTCACTGCAAGTGACTCACACAGCATTACTGGTTGTGAAACGTAAAATATTACCTGTAACGATGTTACTGTGCGTTCACATTATCATTACATAGTAGACAGTGGAAGGAAGCTCCAGGGTCCGGTTTATATCCAAAAACTGCACTCTCTACCATGTTAGCTGCCAAAACTTTCACTACAGTAGTGCAAACTCTTGCTCTCTGTGCTGAAAGTCCACTCTGCTCGTGGCATGTGCTAGTCAACGATTTAGGAAAGTGTACATTTAAGGAAAGTGATTCCTTAAAGGAATCTGAAAACACCTCTGTAGTGAGAAACTTTGCACAGGTACAAGTCAGTAAAGACAAGGCCGCATTCTTGAGTGGACAGGATCTTTAAGTGAAACAGTAAACATAAACCATATTACCTGTTATTAGGGGGAGCCCACCGCACCTGAAGATTAAAAGACACATTTAAAGTTACACTAAAAATAAATTTTAGCTACAGAGATTATCCCTTTGATGGCACAAATATCTATATGCTTTAGAGCCTGAGCAATATTGGATTTTTGAGACTAATACGAAGAACTGATACAATTATATTGGCCAATATTGGTGGACAAACTTCTGTATGTCCAATAAAGTAATACCTGTTGATATACAGTATCAATTCAGCCAATCTATCGTTCAGGCTTTAATGTGCTTGCTTACCAGCTTGTCTTCATGTGATGTTTTTACAAGGCTGTCGTCTTTACTGGATCTGCTTAAGAGATGAGAGAAACTCAGTATGCTTAGTTCCCCCTTTCTGTCATGTACCATATAAAGTACTGTTTAATTAACTTTGTATTTTATTACATAATACACTGAGTCATGTCTGTGTTGTAAACTCGAAGCTTCTCATACCTGGTTACTTCAAACACAAACACTCCGTGTATATAGATGCTTTTTGGCAGCACCTTACTGAGCTACAGGAACAACAAAGAGCACAGAGCAGTTACAGTCACTGAGATTTACTGCAGGTAAACAAAGTCAAAGTATCACCTGTACAATATAATGCTGTCCAACCCAACAGCCCTGTAATTTATACAAATACATTTTATATATAAATATTTTGTAAAATAAAGGAGGTTTAATGTGAGCCCAAACCTGTTAACAGTTTTATTATTATAAAATCTTGATCCTTTATTGCATTGTCAAAACTGACCTTGGGGTAAAACCGAAACATTTTGCTCAATGCTCCACCACGTTCACACAAAGTTACAACAGGAATAAACCCTTTGAGTGTTCAGAGTGTAATATACAAAACAAGTTCTTTTGTTTTTGCATATGTTTGTTTCTTTTTACCCAGTAATGAGCGATGTCTCTGGCTGTGTAGAACTCTGTGTTGTTCCCATCGTAACGGATGATGGCAAACATCAGTCTTATTTCGTAAATCGACCATTCTGCCAATCAGCGAGAGAACATAAAAGTATGTGTAAATATATGTAAAGAAGATATAAAAGTGCATTTAAACATATACCATTGAAATTGATGACTTTTATTACAGTATTTTAGCATAATTGTACTTTCTGTAGTAAATTCTAAATGCTTTTTATTTTCTTGTTAAACTGGTTTTATCTTTGTTTTAGATCTTAAATATTTTTATGCTAAATAAATTGGTAACTCTTTCTATGAAGGTCATCGCTATAATGACTTATGCATATATTTATAACACGATATAATGCATCCAGATATTATAACAGTTGTTATAATCACTTACAAAGATGCATTAGGCACTATAGCAAAGTTCATAATGTATTATGACCTTTTGATTTAATGTTTTATAACTAATAGTAATACCAGTGGGACTCCCCCTGAGGGCCTGTGCAAAAGGGCCCGTGCCCCTAGGTGGCGATATTTAATCCGAAAAAATTGTTCCTCTACACCAAAGTCACATTGACATCAAACCAGATCCGAAGTGTTCAGCATGGTCCCCTTACTACAGGCACCAAACTTCACCCAAATATGCCCTTAGGTGGCGCTGTTATTGCAGATTAAAGAAGTAAAAAAAATCCTATTGATTTACATGCATTTTATATCTCCATAACCACACGTTTGATTGATAACAAATTTGGTTATGGGCCCCTGATGATACCTGAAAAATTTGGTGCAATTCAGCCTAAAGCTGGCGCTATAATCGAAGCCCAAACACATGTTTTTAAGTTACTATAACAACTGTTATAACGTGTTATGGATGCATTATATCGTGTTAGAAATATATGCATACGTCATTATAGTGATGATCTTCATAGAAAGTGCTACCAACAAATCCTTTATGGTGTATACAAGATAGGAAATGTAAAACCGGATGATAATGGAAACCTTTTGTGTTTAGCGTCTAGTTCTTTGCTGGGGCTGAATTTGAAAAGCAGAACTTGAGGGTGAAATGGATTTATATGGATACTGGAAAAACCCTTCTTCTTTCATTGTTCTTATCAAGTGCAGATGTTTCAGTATTGTTGTGATGGACATTTCCTAATTCTAAGCTCTGTGTGCAAATCTGTCAGATATGTTTCATGTAGAGTAAAATCTATGTGATTGTTACATATTTTAATTTAAACCAGTCAAAAGATTTTTTTCTCAACCTTCACTTAATTGATACACATAGAACATGCAAATGAAATGTTATTTGCTCTTGCCTAGCCAAGAAATTATAATTAATAATTAAAAACAAGTTATTTTGGTAATCAAATTGATTAATATTGGCATTGTTAAAACTCTGTTAGTGTTGAATCCATGTTATAATTAAGACTTTCAATCAAATCAAGTCTAGATTTACTTAAAGCTGATTGTTTAACATTAAGTTTTAAGGTCAAATGACAGCAGGTTCCAGCTTTGCACACAGAATGTAACAACCTGTGACAGCTGTGTGATTAATGCTTTGATCTTAATGTTATTGATCACAGAATGACTTCTGTATTTACTTAACTGACAAAAAGACGGGGTCAATATTTAATCGGAGGGCTGAGGACGTACAGTAAACCAAAGGCAGCCACCTAGGCTGCCACTTAGGTAGGAAAAAGCTATAAATTCTTGATGGAACTGACCATTTACTGCATTACTGACTGTTGTATAAACATTGTGGGAGACAGCGAACGGAGAAACATGCAACTTGTCGATACTTGCTGAACACGAAGGTGCTGAGTAGATGTAGGGTTTATAAAATTTGATACAAAAGTATTTTACTTTAGCAAATAATGAGAGAAAACATTCCAGTTGATGTAAAAGACTTTCAATTGGCTCACCACACTGCAGGCTGGAATCAGGAAGAGGAGGACAGATCAGAGAGTCCCAGTTGTTTCTCTCCCACTTTACCACATCCCCATCTGTACATTTCAATGATGTCACTTCCCGTTTGCTGCGTTCTCGCCCCCATAGACGAAACAAAGATAATTTAAATGGAACAATCTGCTTATTCCCATTGATGTTTGCCCCGCCCAGAGTAAGCGTTCCATTGGGGGCCAGTTTTCTGCACGAGAGGGAAGTAGATTGAGTTGAACCTACAGATGGGCGACAATTTAAACGGATAACCTGAATAAAAGAGTGGACAAACATCTCAAGATACTTCCATGCAGCAGGGCTCACTGAATGGTTTGAGTTTGAAAATGACGAGAATACAATAAAACTTAAGACAATGCTCTCCTCAAATGATATAAACTTTCTTCAAATCTTCAAATCTCTTTAGTGATGACTGATTGTCTCTGATGTCCTTTTACGTCTGGCTGTATCTGTTGCACTTAGGTCTCTTTTGCAAAAAAAGTCTTCATCTCTATGAGATTATTGGATTAAATAAATGTTGTTTATATAAATGAGGGAATATCTTGTGGAATGGTGTTCATCCCTCCAATGGAGTTCACAGACTTCACAGGGAGCACTGACGCTGTTCTGGAGGCTAGAGGTGCCCTGACTCCATACTATGACACTTGTCTTGGTTTTCCCTTTTTTTTTATGCTGAAGGCACCATCCAGAGTTCAGTAACTTCCAACTGCATTCTTTAACCTCAGTTAACCCAGCATTTAACCCACCTGCCATGATGTCCACTTGTTTGCCATTGATGTATAGGGCAGGTCTGTCTTTTGTATGTGTCCAGGTCAGGCACAGCGAGTACCAATCTGAGAGATGAAGTTTCTCAGGGGCAGTCCACTCTGTTCCAAAGAGCCAGACCACTAAACGACCCCACTTTACCCCCAAACCCAGCTCAGCACACTGAACCTCCGGAAGATGGTACATGAAGACGGTCCATGGTGAGAAGGCCCAGACCTAGATATGGTCGATGAAATATTACACCCTGTTGGACGTTATAGCAGTGTAACTTGGGAATTAGTTTTGCAGTGCAGTTGTCATCAATACCTCTAACTTCAGGCTGAAGCAGACAGTGAGCTCCTGCAGGGCGGGGATAGAGACCTGAGGGTTTAGTCTCCAGTGGCTGCACTTGAAGGTGAAGTCAGCCACCTTCCCCCATAGACTGGACTGAGCGACTGACAGAAACAGACCGTAAATCATTAACATGCAGCACTGAGAAGAGCGACATAAACATTACTTAATCCAAACTTTAAAGTCATATAGGCTAACATGGTATGGAACAAAATGACAGGCTTTTCCACGGTCACATCATAGTGCATTTTAAAGCAGGAATTCGACAAAGTTTACACATCAGAGTCTGTTTATAGTTCTTGGGGAGTGAAAAAAAGTTTTATAAATTGTGGTTCCAGAGGGCGCTGATGAAATCTGATAAACTGTACACAATAAATTAGTGTCAAAACCAAAACCAAACCAAACCAAACCAAACCAAAACCATTCAATCTTGCTGAAAAAACAAACTTTGCCCTCAGGCACACACACACACACACACACACACACACACACACACTCTACAACACTGTCTTACACACTGTTGAGATAAATTCAAAACAATACTACAAAAATTCGTTATTAGTAATGTTGCTTGTGGTTCTCCCCGACATAAACCTTTTCACATGATGAATACGAAAGAAATAACAAATGTAACATTTGTACATTTTTATTCCTTAGTGTGCTGTACAGTACAACAGACCAAAAAACAAATTATTCTACCTCAGCGCGCCGTCTCTGGTCTGGGACAGGCCACCTACTTCACCAGCTATTCCTCTGCCCTGCTCCTGCTCCGCCTCCTCCACCTCCTCATCTTCCTCCTATCCCATCTTCTCCTCTAACTCCTACTGTTCCTCTTAAAATCAGCATTACTCTTCCTCCTCTTCTTCCTCTTACTCCTGTCTGGTGTCCTACACATCTTCTTTTGGTTTCTCTGGATCCATTGTTCCAAAACTGAATGAACTTACTCAGGTCCTTCTATCTATCTGTTGAAGGTTCTGAATGTTGTGTTATCAATTTTGACTGTGTTTCCACCTGGGTAGCTGTGTGCTAATTGAGTGAACAATATTGAATGTTAGTGCTTTCTGTGTAGGCAATGAGAAATGAAGGGATTTATGTGTAGAGTTTAGGGAAATGGGTGTGCTTTTTGAAAAATGGAGGTATGGTTTTGAAATTTTATTTCAAATGCCTGCTTATAGAGCTTAACCAATGGAGAAAAACTGTAAAATAGGGCTGCAAATAATTATTTTAATAAACAATTACCTTGTTTGGTTACTTTATGATGAATGAACTCATTTAGCTTATAAAATATCAGCCAAACTTTGCAGTGCCAAATGATATCTTCCAGTTGTTACAATTATAAAAAAGAGAAAAACAGGAAATTGTTTATTTATTTACTTTCGATGGGTAAAATGGTGAATGATTTCAGCTCTAAACGTGGAACTAACATAAAAATCTGGATTGTCTTCTTTTTCTTAATCTCATGGATGTTTTTTCTTTCTTTCTTTCTTTAAAATATTGAGGTAGTTGCTAGTAAACTTGAGAATTCCAGTCTATGGAAGCTGGAGATGCTGATAGTTACCAGTGAAATTGGTAAACATATTACTATAACTCTCCTTAACTTCTACATATTTGCGTCAAGCTTTCGACCTTTCATCTGTAACTTAGAGGGGCCATATATGAAAGTGCATAGCCATATAGTGTTTAACTGCTGTATATTATGTTTGTTTTAGATACGCTTGACTCGAGAACACAGTGACATGAATGAACACAGTGGCTTTCTCACAGAATTGTGGGTTCAACCACGCAGGTTGTAATCTAAAAGGTAAACACTGAAAAATAGTTTCTATCTCTGGAGGAGTCACTTGTTTTTCTTCTTATATAACTAAATCATTATAAAATTAATTGTGAACCCCCCCCATCCACCCATATTTAAGTATTTTAACTCGAAACATTTCCGACCTTGCTCCACAGTAGAGGCAGGGCTGCTCAGCAGAGAGTAAGTGATCAACACTTTCAGGAATTTTTGAAGAAAAATCATCACGAATCTGAAAAAAAAGTTTATTTCCTTTTTTTCAATATTTTTCGGTTACAAGAATCTTTGTGCATTCACTGAATAAAACATATTATACTATAAGCTTTATACAAAAAAAAAAATTCTCATCCCATTCAATTACGTCTTATTCGTTAAAAATTGCATTGTGAGTTGCAATCACCTAAACATTTGCCAGTACTGGTTTTAAAGTGTAAATGTCAAGGTTTTGTTAAAATGCTGTTTGAAATAATTGTAGAAGTACTTACCTGCATAAATGAAATAATCCTAAAATCAAAGGAGATCTGTGAAGGTAAATCCTGTTCTCAACTCAAAAAAGCAGTAAATACTACAGAGGACTTCAAAGTGCCTCATTGGTTTCAGATAACAAGCTCTGAGACAGAGCTTAGGATGAACAGCGAACCAGCCTCTGCAAACAAAGATGGTATGACCCTGTGTGGAGGGGAGGCAAGCATATTCTTGCTGTGATTGGTCCACTAGTTGTCTTAATTATGTGCGTGCACCTGCATGCAGAGACAGGAAAAGGATATCCCACATAGAGACATGATTTATTTTTGACAAACATGCTCTGCTTTCTGTAAACACTGTCTGCACATGTAAAACTAAATCAATCCATGAAGCTCGTATAAAACCTGACCTTTAATTGGTTTCTATATGTTTCTGTAAAAAGTGAGTAACATTAAGAAATACCACCAGTATTTCCAGGAATTGATGTTAAACCATAATTTGCTCTAGAAAAAGCTTGTTGCATCTTCTTTTTATACAGGGAAAGATACAATCAATGGCCGCTTTATTGGGTACACCTTCTAGTACCGGGTTGGACCCACTTTTGCCTTCAGAACTGCCTAATTCTTTGTGGCATACTTTTAACAAGGTGTTGTAAACAATCAACATGATAGCATCACGCAGTTGCTGCAGATTTGTTGGCTGCACATCCATAATGCGAATCTCCCGTTCCACCACATCCCAAAGATGCTCTATTAGATTGAGATCTGGTGACTGTGGAGGCCATTTGAGTTCAGTGATCTCATTGTCATGTTAAAGAAACCAGTTTGAGATGATTTGAGCTGTGTGACATGGTGCATTATCCTGCTGGATGTAGACATCAGAAGATGCTCAACAATAGGTATGCTGTCGCTTTTAAACGATGCTCAATTGGTACTAAGGGGCCCAAAGTGTGGCAAGAAAATCCCCCCACACCATTACACCATCACCACCAGCCTGAACTTGTTGATATACAGTAAGGCAGGATGGATCCATGCTTTCATGTTGTTCATGCCAAATTCCGACCCTACCATCTAAATGTTGCAGCTGAAACAGTGTGGTCTTCTGCTGCTGTAACCCATCTGCTACATGGTTCGACGTGTTGCGCATTCAGAGATAGTATTCTGCATAAATTTGTTGTAACGAGTGGTTATTTAAGTTACTCTTGCCTTACTATCATCTCAAACCAATCTTCCCACTCTCCTCTGACATCAACATTGAACTTTCGTCCACACAACCGCTCACTGGATATTTTCTCTTTTTCTTTTCGTTTCTCCGTAAACCCTAGAGATGGTTTTGCGTGAAAATCCCGGTAGATCAGCAGTTTCTGAAATACTCAGACCAGCCTGTCTGGCACAAACAGCCATGTCATGTTCATAGTCATTTAAATCCTGTTTCTTCCCTTATTGATGCTCTGTTTGAACTTCAGCAAGTTGACCACGTCCACATGCATAAATGCATTGAGTTGCTGCCATGTGATTGGCTGATTAGATATTTGTGTATGGAACAGGTGTACCTTATAAAGTGTACCTTATAAAGGTAAGTGTATTTTCAACAGTAGAGTCCTCAGTTCCCATTTCCACAAAGGTTAGGTTCACAAAACTGGTCATGTCCCTTTACAATTCTGTCTTTAGCTATATGTAACATGGCAACATAGCAAATTTTTGTCAACATGGACCCTTAAAATCAACATTAAATTAATAAAAACAAATGTAATGCTCAGCTTTGTAGAAATTTTATTTAATTTTAGCAACACATCAAGGCATGCAGTTTGCATATATTCCAATTTGATATTTAAATTTCCTCAGTTAATAAAAGTGCATACAAGTTTATTTACTTAAAACGTACAATGAGCATAGTAATCCCTTTGACAAACAGCTATTACCTACATGATGTCGTTTTGGTTATTTTTAAAAAATCGCTTTTTTTGGACACAGGAAAAATATCAGCATTCAAAAATAGAAAAACATTAAAGCCACTTAAAAAGCAGTTAATTGTGCTAAAAGAAGCCGTCTACCTTTATGCTTTTTTTATTTTAGGTAAGTAATGCATTCATCTGCTGCTCATTTACTGTAACTGACATTTTATTTTATGTAATTTTGTGATTTTTAAATAGTTACCTACACTAAACTGTCAGCATTAGCTACATCCTATTTATCTTTCTCTTTCTCTGATTTCTATGTTTTAGGACAAAGCTAGTCACTGGCGTCACACAGCACAGTGCACAGTGTATGCTTTAATGTTAGCATGCGGCATCAGGAAACAATCAACAAGTTACATTTTGGTCCCAATTGTTCCATTACTTTAAAAAGTGTTAAGCAAATATTGAAATGGAGACTTTATGTAAAAAGAAAAGAAAAAAAGTGACCAGGCTTTCCGTCTCTACTTGTTGCCACAGTCAGGGCAGAGGATGTCTTTCCCGTTGACTACGAAACGCTTGTTGGACAGACTGAGGGAGCATTTCTTACAGTTGAAGCAGTATTCATGCCAGGAGCTGCCTTCATAGTTCACCACGTTCACTCCTTTACCAAAACCTAAGAGGAAAGGAGAGTTAGTTACATATCTGTCACTTTGGTTTCATCCTCGTTCCTTTACTTAGCCAGCAGCTGTAATCGT
This sequence comes from Lepomis gibbosus, assembly GCA_029875015.1. Taxonomy (NCBI): domain Eukaryota; kingdom Metazoa; phylum Chordata; class Actinopteri; order Centrarchiformes; family Centrarchidae; genus Lepomis; species Lepomis gibbosus. The sequence goes on along the minus strand of JAPMOB010242964.1, from coordinate 27,351 downwards.
CTTCACCACCCCTAGAAATGGTATTTCTTTAACCTGTAACAGCAGGGAAAGCATCTCCAATCTGAAGTGAATGTTCGATGTCTTGGTTTTTCTAATTAGGTGTGGCTACCCTTTTAGTCACATTTTGGTCACTGATTGTGCAGGACATCTAAAGTTCGGAAATATCAAGTAACCATGTTGTATTTATCAGTTCTTAGTAAATATATTTTTTCAGTAGATGACTGGAACACATCTGGATATGTATGCCATTTCCCAGGTACAATCTTGATTTTAAAGTCATGACTTGTACCATACACTCAAACTCTTATCAAAGTTTGTAGTATAGTTTACCACTTAATGAACACCTTATTGGCCTACATCTTGATGATAAACATGTCCCATTTTTTTACGAGTTGACAAAAACCATCCAGGTTACTTTTGGTTTCTGTGAGCCTGGAATTTCTCATTTCAGAGGGAGCAGTAGGTTAATGCTGCGTTCTTACCATTTTCCGACATGTAAGTCGTATTAATGTCATCATTCAAGTCACACTTATACTCGGTTGAATTTAATTGAAATAAAAGAAATTATTTCGGTCAGGAAGCTCTTGTTTTTGCCCCAGTTTGAGAACCACTTCATTAGTGTAAGCTCAAAGTCCTTTATTCAAGATAATTAAACCCAGATTTAATGAATATAGTATGTATAGAATAGTATGTAAATGTTTAGTATGTATGTAATCATTCCCCTCTGTGTTTTACCTTAACAGTACCAACACTTTTAAAAACTCACAAGTTGAAAGCGTGGGAATTTTTCCCATTTATACTATTCCAACTGATGTAAGCACGGCATACAGACATAAAGTCTAGCCTCAAGGACCCACATTCAAGGGTTCTTGACCCTAAATTGGGACGTGACTATCACTGGTTAAGTTCTGGCGCAAAAAGCTTGAGCCACTGGTACACATGACCGAAGATCTCTGGAGGGTGTAGTCTCTAATGAACACATTTTGTGCATATTGGAGTCTGCTGATGCTTTCCTTTAATATTTTTTACTTTACTTAACACTGGTATGAAATATTTCGTGAAAATAATTATAAAAAGAATCAATGTTTGCAGATTTTAGCCTCTGTTATGTTTTTTTACACTTATATATTATAACATGATCTTATGTTTTAATTTCAAGCAACCTGTGATGGGGTTTTGGCAGCCGCTGCATTTCTTAGCCACAGAGCTCTTGTAGCAGTCAACACAGAAGACCTGGTCCTGGTGGTTGGTGAAACTCGTCCCTGCCAGAGGCTTTGAACAGGAGCTGCACACAAAACAGTGGCTGTGCCACGGCTGGTCCTGGTAGTTCACTCCTCCAGAGGTTATAGGCTAGAGACAGATGGAAAAAATGCAAGTGTATGAACATATGTGTTGCTATCGTGTTAATGTTAAAATCCTATTTTCTAAATTAATATGGTTTTGACAAAGTGTCTGTCAAAACCATATTAACACTCTTGATTTTAACCTCTCTTTACTTTACTATTGTAGTATTGTAAGTACATGAACTGCTTGAAAAGCTTTATCATACTGGAAGACTGAAAAAGGTGGATCTGGCCTCTGTTTGAAAAGAATAAACCTAAACCTTGTTGCAGCTGACACAGTGTTTGGCAAACTTCTTGTCATAGCAGGGGTTGCAGTAAATGTCATCTCCTTTGGAGAGGAAACTCTGCGATCCTATTGGTCGTTTACAGCTGCAACAGGTGAAACACTCATCGTGCCACGAGTTCCCTTTGTACTCCACACTCTCTGTGCCTGCAGAAGATGAGAGATGGGAGATATTAGGTCAGAGAAACAGGTAATGAAGTCAAATCACCAACATTACCGCTCAGCTCGACTGTGAAGCTCAATATAAGACAGTGGCTCAATTTCAAAATAAAACAATTGGGTTTTTACAAAGTTTTGGTGCTATTATTGAAAGATACAGCTTTCTCTGTTTGATGTCATTGTAAAGTGAACACTTCTGAAATTGTTAGGACAAATCCAGCAATTTAGAAATGCCACTTTAGGAGAATGATGAGCACTGATAGACTGAAAAACTGAGAACGTAATTGTTAGCTGGAAAAAATCATTTTTAACGTGATGACTTTATGATGAGCAGGACTGTACCTCTGGTATGTAAATGTATGAAAAAAGTAAAATTCTTTAGAAATCATTCTGTATAGCATCTGTTTTTAAATGCCTGTGCTAATTGTTTGTGAAAGGAAAATTAAGCTTTCAATAATAATTTTATCACTTCAGTTTTTTAACCGATGGGCCAGTTTCCCAAAGCCCTGTCAGTAAGGTGCTTCTCTGCTAAATCAAAATCAGTTTCAAGTTGAATGTCTTACCAGCAAGTATTTGTTTATAGCAGCCGTGGCAGCGTGGAGCATCCTCTCTTGAGCAGCACTTCCCACACATGATGCGGTCATCCTTTGTGCTAAAGGGCTCTTTGGCCAGAGGCTTATAACACTTCACACAGCGGAAACACTCCTCATGCCAGTACCGGCCCTTGTGGCTGAGCTCCTTGTGCAGGACAGAACATGGGAGAGTTTGATGAGAGGTACGTGGAGGGAAAATAAAGCAACATTAATAAGTAATACATATACTGAATAATATTATAAATGCAACACTTTTGTTTTTGGTCCCATTCATCATGAGCTGAACTCACAGATCTAAGACTTTATCTATGTACACAAAAGGGCTATTTCTCTCAAATATTGTCCACTAATCTGTTA